>PVJO010001398.1:0-174304 GCA_004026905.1 Hystrix cristata | reverse complement strand
AGGGCCAAAGATAAAGCAAAAAAGTGGATGCCATGGCACATACCTGTCATCCCAGCTACTTGGGAGGCTAAGATAGGAGGATCACAAGTTCAAGGCCAGTCTGGGCAAGTTAGGGAGACCCCGTCTCAGAATGCGGGGTGGTGCTGGGTTTGTAGCTCAGTGGTAGAGTGTTCACCTAGTATGTGTGAAACCCTGGATTCAGTGCTGGTACCATATCAAATAACGGCAAAAGACACTAAGCCTTGGTTTGTGCATAGGAAAAGGTCTTCAGTGGCATGCACCAGACTGTTAACTGTGCTTACTTCTGAGAATTGGGATGGATGAGGTGGCAAGGCTTTGTTTATAACAATAAACTTCTGCATTTTAAAAAACAACCATGTAGTTTAAAATTTTTAAATTAAATTATTTATTTAAAAATAATCGTAAGTTTTTTCCCTCTTGGATGACTGAGAGATACCACTGGTAGAATTTAGTTGATGACACATTTTGGTCTGAGGGCCAACATAATGTATTCAGCTTTAGACATGTTGAGTGAGGTGATGGTAGGAGACCACACAGCCAGGGTCCGCTGAATTTTTATTCCTACTCGGGATTCAGACATATTCATGACTGCAGGTGCTGATTCTTCACTTGGGGTACAGTCAGCCCCAGCCATGCGGTCTGTCACTAGGCTGTTCTCATGAGGCAGATCCCTAAAGCTGAGGGCACCAGGGACCCACGGCAAAGCTCTAGCATCAGCTCGCCTGGCTCACAGGACCAGAGCAGGACCCAGAGCTATGTGAGGCTGGCACCACTCTGGGGATACAGTTGTGTTTGCTCACAGCGCCCCCGAATGGCCCTGGCAGGGTGGGTGGAGAGGGGAGGAAAGGGTGACTCTGACATCCTGGCCCCTGGAGAGACCTTATAAAAGTGCTTGACCTCTTGGTGCCCCATGTGGGCATCACTCCATATCTATTTACCTCAAAGCAATGGAGTTGTGAGCAATGGCTAATAAAAAGAGCTCTTTGACAATCAGCAGTTTACATAATCGCAAACATAACAAAAACAATAACAGTAATGATACATCCAGGAAAAACAACAGTTCTCTGAAAATTTGAGAGTGGACTCCTGAGGCAGATTTGAGATGCCCCATAATCATCTCACTCAAGCTGCTTTTTAATAGAAGGTAATAATCAGAAATGAAACCATCATCATGATGTAGGCTATGTCATAAAAAATAATCGTCAGCTCAGCCAGGCTTCCCGGACTAAGCCTCCCTCAGCCCCACATCTTCCCTGACGCTGCAGACTTCATTTTCAATATGACTGAGGATTGCCGCTGACTAGAGGGCAGGCTCACAGATCTGAACAGAGAGCCCACTAAGCCAATACATATTGTCCCAGCTTCTGGGCCACTGGGAAGCTTTGAACTCCAGGAGTGAGCTGTTCCTCTGTGGGAGAGAAATGCGTGGGGAGACCCAGGACGAACGCACTTCCCTCCTCTTGTTTACCATATGTGCGGCTTCCAAGCAATCTGGCCTGGGATGTTAAGTCACTGACACGCCCGGGTGGGCCTCTGTGAAGGACCCCCAGCACTGCAAGCCTTGAGAGCCACCGTGGGGTTCTCAAGAAGCAGATCACATGGTCATTTTCCAACTCCAAAGCCTAGTAATGTGTCATTTCCTTAGAAATCTGCCTGAGAACAGACAGCTACCTAAGCACACCAGCTGTTCGAACGTGCTAATGGCCACATTGGCATTGGGGGAGGCAAGTGAGTCACGCCTTGCCAGGCCCATACCATGTGTCATCTTGACAGTTTATGGCCTGATGTTTGACCCAAAGTCTCTCTGTCCTTCTGGTCAAGGCCTCATGACCCTGGAGCTCTACTTTCATTTTAAAAGGCATACTTTTTTTTTTTTGGTACTGGGGATCGAACTCAGGACCTTGTGCTTGAAAGGTGAGACTCTAACCGCTGAGCTAAATCCCCAGCCCTGAAAGGCGTACTTTTAAAGCATCATTTCACACTACTGGCCTTTGACAGGGAAATTCCTCCAGCAGGCAAATCTTGTGGTTGCTGGGCACGATGTAGCACTTTTACCTGTGTTGAGCTTCCTGGTGAACCTGTGAAACTGGGGAAGATCCAGTTCTCTTTAGGAAACAGCAACCCGAGTATGGTGGCCCTGCCCTACATTACTCAGAGTCTCAGAGTTGATTCATTCCAGTGATCCAGAGAATTGGGGAACCAGGCAGCCACCCTGTTACACACCTCTTTGTCACATTTAATCACTTAGAATTACCTGGTGTAATTTGGATTGTTTTACAAGTTGCTCCTTCAAATTTTATTTATGAAAGCTGAAGGGAAGGCTGAGGCCCTCCCTGAGGCCTTGTTGTTGGAGACAAAGCTTTGGGAGCAGTGACCATGGGTTGCATTGCTTCTGGATGTGCCTTTGTGGTTGCCGTAGCCCCCCAGTTTGTCCTTGCTCTTGGTTGTCAGTGGTATTCCTTTTATCTTTCAAAGGAATCCCCACCTGGTGTAGTTGGTGGCTCCTTCCCCTTTGGCAGCCCTCTGAGCTGCAGAGCTGCAGGTAGACAGGATCATCCCAAGGAAGCACTGCAGTCAGTAATCCCTCCCCACCTGGTTGGGGTGCCACAAATCCCTCTCACCTGCTTTCTTTCCTCTTCCTCTCTTGGTTCTGCCTGGGCCTGTCGTTTCTCTCCCTTGACTACCCACAGCCCCGACAGCATGATTTAGCTTCACAAAACCTCACAGAATCTCAGAAGCTTGGAACCAATCAAGGGTTTCCGCCCCATTCTTTCCCCTCTCTGCCCCAGCACTTCCTTCACTGTTGACCCTTCTTTGCAAGAGAAACATTTATTCTGCTGCGCTGGCCCCAGGATGGGCAGGAACTGGGCACTTCCTTTACTTTGCCTTCCCATATTAATGCCTACAATGAGGCTGGGAAGGGGTCTCTGAAGGTCACTGGCCCACAAGCGTTCCCAGCCAGCAGCCACCAGCCAACTTGCAGTGCAGCTGCTGTAGCCCACATAAAATGTCCACAGGTTTCCTATAAGTATACACCAGATTTCTAAAACTTAGAACCACAAAACTCTGAAAAACTTTTATATTGATTGCATGTTGAAATGATAATATTTTGGATCTCTTGAGTTAAGTAAGATACACTTTTAAGATCATTTCACCTGTTTCATTTTAGGTTGTTTGTTTGTAATGTAGTTACTCAAAACTTTGAAGTCGTATCTATGGCTTTCATATTTCTACTGGTTAGGCTGATCTAGGATAAGACACCAGTTGGGCTTCTAGGACTATAATTACAATGCTACCCCCTTAGGCTTTTTCTCTTTTTTTTTCTTTTTTTTTTTCCTTTTTTGAGTTAAAGTCTTGCCATATTGCCCAGGCTGCCTTGAACTTTTGTGCTCAAACAGTCCTTCTTCTCCAGCCTCTCAAGTTGCTGGGATTACAGGGGTGCACCACTGTGACAGACCCCCTTAATCTTTTTGAAATAGTTTTAAGCAGTGACTTCCACTCACACGATGAAGATGAGATTAAAGGGGGAAAGTTTATTTATTTATTTATTTATTTATTTATTTATTTATTTATTTTCCTTCCTAACTACCTGATTAGTTTGCATTATAGGTTCCCTGGGGACTGTGTTCTTTCAAGCTATATTGCTATCAATGTGGGGACCCCAAGAAACAGGTTATGATTATTGCTATTATTAAGATCAATTTTAGTAATAATCATGTATTGCGCCAAAGTGGGTAAAATAGTCTATAAGAATAGGATGTGCACCTATAACTCACCACTAAAGTATGTGCTTGGAAAATTACTTCTTCCAGGAATTAAATGATACCATGAAATCCTAAAAGAGTTAATGGGGAAGGAATGTTTGGCCAGAAAATATTTTCCTTAACTCTAAAGTGAATGGGCCTAGGCACACATGAATATATGTAAAAGTGTTCTAAATGTGCCTATAGTCTGTGGCCATAGCACCCTGAATGCACCCAATCTCTTCTAAATGTGCCTATACCTCTCTGTTTCTTTGTATGTATCAGAAACAGCTCTGGTATGTTATGCCTTCTCATGGGGAAGTGGCTGAAAATCCACCAGTGTGACTTATGAATCCACAACAGTTCATTAGGAAGGCCGGACAGCAACTCCTGATCCAGGTCTTTGCTACTATTGTAGCTGCTACTGGCCCCTCTGACTTAAGAGCCTTTGTCAGCCTCACTGTGCTTTACTCTTCCTGAAGTGAGGGCGGCTGAATAGGACTGCCTGCTCAGACTTCCAGTGAGCCTCTGTTGTCTGCAGAATAAATCCCAAACTCCTAGGACTCAAGGCCCTCATTAGTCTGGGTGCTGGCTCCTTCTCTTAATTATTTCCACCATTCTACAAATGGTTCAATTCAGCTGTGGTCAGTTGCTCATTCCACAGATGTGGATTGAGGCCAACAATATGTCTGGCGCTTTACTGGGCCCTGGAGATATAGGCAGACCCCATTCCTACCCTCTGGAGTCCACTCTTTATGGGGACAATCACTACGTAAACACTCATTTTCGTGGTGACTGCAGTGAAGGAGTACCCGGGCCTTGAGCAGCATTACTTAGCTGTCCTGGAGAATTTATCTCCACCTCAAGTGATGTTCCTCAATGACAGAGTCATGCTGTGGCCTCCCCAGGAGGACCCACTGCACTTCTCACAGGTGGTGGGTGTTCAGGAAATTCTTGGCAGAGATCACTGGTGACAAAAATGTCAGAGTTGGATAGGCTCTTCCAAGCTGCGTAGTCAGTGACGCTTCAGTTCCATACCCGGAAGTTCAGGGCTCAGAAGTACCCAGCAGGGAGAGGAAGTGGGAGAGTGCCAGGCTATCCCCTGCCAGGCTTTGTACCAGGCTTTCCAGTACAGGACCTTGCATGTGACTGTCACCCAGTGCTATGGAAGCTGCACCACACTGCCAGACCATGTGCTTTTTTACAGAATACTTTTTAAACCAAAATACAATCTAACTCACTAGGGTACTTTGGGAGCAGCACGATTCTTTTCCTTTCTGATATATTTAGATCCTCCTATCTGAAGGGAGGGCACCAAAAGAAAATCCCTCATGTAGCTCTGATGCTACTGGGAAGGCGTCTTGGCAGTGACGTGCCACCATGGGGAGTGCGGCAGGTGGCCCATCAAAGTCACAGTGTGCCGCCCTTGATTTGCCAGCCAAGAAGCAAGTGAAGCAGGAACCAGGGTGACAGCATCCGCCCATGGAGATGCAGCATTACATCACGGCCACGTGGAGTTTCTGTGGAACCAGAATGGTTGAGTTTCTTGCTAGCTGCTGTGAGGTGTTTTCATGATCTGAAAGGAACATGGACCTTAAGAAATCCTAACTTGCATTTTCTTCTGTAAGCTGGACTCACTGGACCATGCAGCAGTTTTTAAAGAATGACCCCGGATCACCTGCCAAAATTACCTGGGATTCCTGTGCTTCAACCTTAATCTTCTAAATCGGGTTCTTTGGCGGTAAAATCTAGAAATCTGCACTATGCCTAAGCTCCCAAGAAACTCTTATGTGAACTCAACCACATCTGAGAATCACTATGGAGTGTGAGGAGCCCAAAGCTTCCCTCAAGACCCCATCCCTCACTGACAGTCTTGCCTTCTGATCAGCCTTCTCTGTCCCCCAAAAGTGCATTGCTCACCATCAAAAGTGCCTGCCCTGCTTTCACCCCAAACTTTCAGAAGCACTGGAGATGTTGGTGGGGAGGGGAGAAGGCAGGCACCAGGCCGAAAGAGGGTGATTCAACCACAGGAGGACCCTTGGGACAACCAGCAAAATTCCTGCTACTCAAACAGAAAATGGTATGTTTTTACTATAGAAAAGATCAACTTAGAATATCCAAAAAATAGTAAGGAGGAAAATGAATTACTAAAAACTTACAATATGGATATAATAATTAACATATAAATGGACTTCCCTAGAATCCTTTTCCTTGTCATACATTTTGTAACCAGTATGTTCTCCAGTTCCAGCTGCAAAGGATCACAGCCCTTTCAACATTAAAATTGCAGGCATAGCTCAGGGGTAGAGCATTTGACTGCAACATTAAAATTGCTAGGATTTGAGCCCCGTCCTGCCTAGGAGTCTGTCTTTCCTTCCCGAGGTTCCTCTTGGTCGCTCAGTACAGGTGTTGGGTTGTGTTGGCACTGCCTGGGATCGCTTGATTTTAGAAGGTGGCTTTTATCCCCTTTCTGGAACTAGAGTTCAGATGTGCCTTTTTGAAGTAAGAAGACTCGTGACACACCTTGGGGAGGCGAGTAATGCTACACTAAAACAGAGTATCTTCAGCGACACAGGGGTCTCAGATCACAGATGCGTGTGCGTGCGCGCATGCACACACACACACACACACACACACACACACACACACATCTGTCCTCCTCTATCTCCCACTGTCCTGTCCTGACTCATACCAGGGGAAGAGACTGAGTTCTGATGCCAGGTTCACTTTGAACACAGGCTCAATCAGGGCAGTCCTACCCCAAACAAGGCAGCTCAGTCATGGTGAATTCTTGTGGCCAGGGTAGAGGGCGCACAGGGCAGACTTCTGCAGGCTTGTTTATCAGATGGCTGTGGTCAGGTGCGCATTAGTTTCTTAGGGATGTTCTAATAATATTGAACCTTAAAGAATAAGTCAGGAGCTCAACCTCTTTTCTCTGGCACTCCCTGCGGCATGGACTTCACATAACATCGGCAGAGGGACCACTTTTGTTAAGCCAATGAAAGTCCTTCTTTATTTATTTACATTGTAGAACAGAAGTGAAAAGTTCTACCCGAATAATTTTTTCTAAACCGATGGGCTAGTTATCATGTCTGCTCAAAACAGAAGTGACTGGCAACTTTAGAATGCCATCGTCTCAACTAAAATGTATAAAATAAAGTAAAACTCTTCCATTCTGCTTTTTTTTTTAAAAAAATTTATTTTGAGGGCTGGGGATTTAGCTCAGTGGTTAGAGTACTTGTCTTGCAAGCATAAGGCCCTGAGTTCAAACCCCAGCACCTGGAAAAAAAAAATTATTTTAATGGTACATTTTAGATACACACAGTGATAACATTCCCATTCTGCTTTTTTATAGTTACATAATAGAATTCCAGAATATTTCTCATGCTAAAAAATGACATGGATTTAAGCCACTTCGTAAAAAAAATCTGAAAGGACTTTCTACCTTATCCATTCTATTGCTTCCAAATCCTAATTACTGGTAATAAAAAATGTTTCATATATATATATATATTCAAATACACACACATACACACACTTTTTTATTTTTTTGTGCTGGAAATTCAACTCAGGGACTTGCACTTGCTAAGTAAGTGTACTACCACTGAGTTAAATCTCCAAACCCTCAAATATATTTTTTAATCACAGACTCTTAAAGGGAATATTAGCTGAGAATGTGGCTATTTTACCTCACAGCATCCTATTCCCTTTCTTCCCTCTAGTGCCCTGTTCACCCCCGGGGTACAGGGATGTTAGGCTGCGCTCCTGCGTCTTCTGTCCCAGACCAACAGCATTTGCTACAAACCAACTTGTTTTGATAAAAACCAACTCTGAATAAAATTTAGGAATTTTACTAATGCCCACCCCCAGCAGAAGCATTTGTACTCTGTAGCGGGGGCGGGGAGGGGGTGCAGATGGCACTCAGAATGAATCAGTAACAAAAGCATTCATCCTTCATGGAGTAAAAAGACTTTGACATCCTTCTAATCATACCTCATGGTCAGATGCCTGGCTTCCCTGCTTTACCGGAGGCTGGCCCCAAGTATTTCCAGCCTGCTGGAAAATTTAAATAGAAGGCGTTCCACTAAGGTATACTGCTTAGATCTGAAAATATATCGATAACTGTTGAAGCTAGGTAATGGGTATATGGAAGTTCTTTATGCTATCATTTCTACCTTTGTGATGCTTGAAAATTTCCAAAACAGGATATTTAAAAACGCTGTTTCACCAAAAACTGAAGTGGTAATAATGTTGGAATTTTGAATATGTGTGGATTGAAAGAGTGAAGAAAAATATTCTGTTGGATCTGAAACATATTGCTTCATTTAGCCAGTTTAAATCTGACAGATTCATTTTAAACGGAAAATTAAGCTAAATCATCGCACAAAAATGTGCCACAAATCCAGTTCCTTTCTCTCTAGTAAAATCATGTTTTTGTGTTTTAGGAAGTAAAGTACTATTATGCAAAAGGGCCTGGATCTTCCTTTATACATGATCTAGGCCCTCCAAGGAGATTATGAGACTTTTTGTGTACGCAAACTAACCACAGTTCCGGTGCCAGCTGTTGCCAGAGTCGGTCATGAAATGTGCACTAGCGGAAATGAAGGGTCCTCTGCAATAGTCATACAAGCTTTAGAGACTCAGGAAGTTGGCATTAATTATTGTTTCAAAATCGAGAACCCATCACTTGGTGATATAAAATCATGGTCATCAGAACCTAGCTCGAGAGATACCAATGTGCCTATCTCTTCAACAACTTGTGTGCAAATACACACAGTAAAACTTGGCTATCTAGAAATCTTAGGGAATGAGTCATTTTTACTCTTGATGTTACTGATATTTTCCAGGAAATAAAACCTTAATCATTATGTATAGGAATTCTTTTATAAAGTTGTGACCCTTGTCAACATGTTACATTTGTCATAGTCTGTCCTTGTCTTGGTGACGTAGGACTCGGTGACCAACACAGTTGCTGTGTCTGTCAGTATCAGGGAGGCTGTGGATGGCTATCGTCCCTGGTCCTGAATGGTCTCACCTCTTCCTTGTGAAGCTCTTCTTCCATCTGCTCAGTTTCAGCTGCCAGTATCTCTCTTCTGACTGTGCTTTTTGATATGTTATTTTGATTCTTCCATGGACCGGAAAGTGGATCTTTTGCTGTTTTAGGGTTGGGTACAAAGTAGGAGTCAATAGAGTCTAAACAACTCTAAATGAGGGGTTCAACTAACAAGCCGTGTGTTGGGCATTAGCAGTAGGTCTTATGAAATCCTTGCTGGTGTATCAGAGATCAGTATTCTGAGAGGATACCGGCTTATCAAAATATCATGTGCTCCGGCAAGTTATGGCATTTCTGTGTTATATTTTGAACTCTGTGTTGCTTATAGTGTTATAGTGTTTCCCACATTAAACTTCACCATAGTACACAATGGCCAACCTCAAAGATGTCAAGTGTATAGGTGGATCATTTGAAAATGTAAGGGTGTGTGTGTGTGTGTGTGTGTGTGTGTGTGCATGTGTGTGTATTTTACTTGTGGCTAGGCAGCATAACGGGTGGTGGAAGTCAGGGATGCATAGCATTAAGAAGCAGCCCACCAAAAAAAAAAAAAAAAAGAGCAAGCCCACCTCCCTGGTAAAAGGGGACAAGGATATAGTTATTGGATACTATATAAGTCAGTATCGGTAGAGCATTTGGTGAACATTGACTCCTATTTTTAGTCAGGGAGAAGAGAAGACCAGAACTAAAACTTGGTTCTATATCAGAACAAGGGTAAATTTCCTCTAGCCCTTCCTTCTGCTTTAGGGAAAAGGAAAAAGAGAAATAATACAGTAAATGTGGATAACTTTACTATATAATAAGTTTTTACTTATTAAAAACTTAAAACTATTGGGGGCTGGGGATTTAGCTCAGTGGTTAGAATGCTTGTCTAGTAAGCACAAGGCCCTGAGTTCGATCCCTGGCACCAAAAACAAAAACAAAAAAACCTTAAAGCTATTTTATGTTAAATATCTTTTTAACTGAATAATCATAGTTACTAATCTTTTTACTAAAGAATAATATAGAACATGGAGGAAAAAAGAAACCATGAAAGGAAGAGGGAGAGGATAGTAAACATAATCAGGGGAGTAGCATCTACCAGAAAGCACTTCAAAGGTAGAGAGGATTTACTGCCCTTCTGGGATACTTTCTTAATGTAAATAGAGAAGTCCTACAAGGAAAGAGTAAGAAATGAAAGTAATCAGGGTCAGGCCAGGGACAAGGACTCACTCCTTGAGGGAGCAGTGAGCTTGGCTGACTTTTTCTTTAGTTTTATGATCTCATGAAATGCAAACTGGCCTGCAAGGAAGTGCAGGTTTGAGTTGTTAATTAAACACCTACTTGGTAAATGAAAGGACAAAGCCTGAAAATGTGGCATAATTAATGTAGTGGTGCAGTTTCCACCCCCACCTCCCAACTGGGGATGGAGTCACTCACTCAACATGCTGGTTGAGTCATTTCCAAAGTCAGACTACAGAACCCCTGAGCTGTGACTGGAAATGAAGAGGGAAGATTACCTTGGGTGCTGATACCTTTCTACCCATCACAACCTGAGGTGCTGGGCATAGGGTAGAACTTTCGAAGCATTCAATGAAAGTCAGACAGTAGTCAATAAAAGTCAAGAAATAAGAAGGTCCTTTGCTTCTGTGCAGTAATGGAGAGTTCCTCTGCTTGCTGCTAAGTTTCCGGGCTGTCAAAACATGAAAGACCAAGATGGTTGGTGGTTTTTGTTGTAAACATTCAGCTCCAAACAAATAACTTAATTCGTTTAGCAGCCGGATGATCCATTTTGACTCATGCTGCCAAGGTGCTGGGAATCCCACTGAAAACAGCAGGAGGAATTAGATGAGACTAAATTAAGTCAGATGTCTGTTGAAATGGGTGGGAAGAGGCAGTGATTCACGGCAGGACTAAAATAAGCTTGTTCTTGTCCCTGTGAACGCCAAGGAGTCCAAAGTCCATTTTCTGAAGTCCTGATAGAGAGGAAGTTCAGTTTTGTAAATAGAAAGTAAACCTCCCCAGAGCTACACAGGCCAGTCTTCTGGTAAGATGCTAGAGGTCAGTGCCCACGGCTGATAAGTCATTTGTCACCCCAATCAGTGGGAGCTGGTGCTCCAGACTTGACTCAATCATGTAGACAAGGGAAACTCACATGAAGAGCAAGAAGAGAAATGGGATCAAAGCAAAGAAGACTTTGGCCGTCATTACATTTTTTTAAAAAGTAGTCCAATTTATGAGGTATTATATTTTTTCCTTTTAGAAAAAAGAGACAAAAGTTATCAGTTCTCTTTACTGCCTTATTCATAACATATGGTTTCCAGATCTGAGACTTAGGAGGTTTTAGATAACCTAGTACTGATAAAGATTGATAGAAATGGCTTTGAGGATGGAGATTTTTGACGATGGAGCTCCAAGGTTGAACTTGATCCACATCGAGATGGAGCCCCCGAAGGGTACCTGTCGCGCCTGTCTGTTGAAAGGTGTGTGTGATCACCAGCCTCCTCTCCAGCAGGAGAGAGAGCTTCTCGGTCCCCTATTCCATGCCAAAACCTGTCTCAGCTGCCTGTCCTTCTGAAGAGACAGCCCAAGCCTGACTTTTTGAGGTGGCTTTCACAGCATTCAATTTTGAGGAGTAACCACATGTCCTTTGCATGGCTCTGACTGGAAACCCAAAGAGACTGTGGCGATGCAGTAGTGTTGTGAAAAGCGTGCCAGACCAAGAGCTAGGAGATCTGGGGTACAGTCCCAGCCATTCACCCGAGGCCTCATGTGCACAGGCAGGTCACTGTTTCCATGGACTTGACTGGAAGATGGAGGAGGGGGGGGAAATCTCCATGGTCCCTCCTGCTTCTGAAATTTTACTAATCTCTAAAGTACTATCATCAGGGAATGTGCCAGGAGGAACTTAGAGCAGAGAAAACATGATCGATCTCATGACAAGAAGCAGAGCTGCCCCGGTTCCTTCCCAGCCCTCAAGTGTCCAAGTGACAGGATACATACAAGCATGACGGTCAGCATGGGTTCTAGGGGAGGAGGAATCTCCAGCTTGTCCTCCCGTGTTCCTCCAGTCCTTTCTCTTTGGAATAATCATGTTGAAATGGTGACATAAATAAAATTCCATGCCACCAGCATCAGGTTACCAAAACCCCTCTGTGCTGCTTTTCATGCCAGAAGCGTTGCATGGATTTGGAGGAGCCAGGGCAGGAACCGCCCAGCCCATCGTCTAGCAGGACTCATTCAAAACCTCTTGCAAAGAATCCACTCTATTCTTCACATCTCTGTGAAAAGATTTCTCTATCTGTCTATAATTTAATGTTTACCAGCCCTCAATGTGGAGAGCTGGCCAGAAGATTACAACATACTGTAAATATTGCTGAAAATTTTTGACAATACTTTTACCAGTCACAAAATTCAAAAGACACAAAAGAATATTCAAGGTAAAGTAAGTCTTCTTCCACCCCATACCCTAGCCTACTATTTGTTCCTGAGTTATCCATGTTTTCCAGATGCTTGTATATCTGCTCAAGGACACTCAGTGCAGGGCCTGGGGATGCAGCTCAGTGCCCAAGCGCTTCCCCAGCAAGCACAGAGCCCTCAGTTTTCTCTCCAGCACTGACAAAAAGGCACTCGACTCATACACAGTATAAGAGCTTGCAGCAGGTGAGGTAGCACATACTTGCAATCCCAGAGCTCCGGGAGGCTGAAGCAGGAGCCCAACTTGGACACCTTAGTGACTTAGCAACATCCTGCCTCAAAAAATTGTTTTTACAAAGAGTTGAGATGCAATTCAGTGCAAAGGCCCTGGGTTCAATCCCACATACTGGGGGAAAAAAGACTACGAATATATGTTCCTCGTCTTTGCTTTTACAAATGGAAGCACAATACACATTATTCCATAATTATATTTTTCTTTTAAAGCTATATCTGAAGTGTTTCCATGTTAACATACATAAAAAGGGCTCATCGCTGTTGTTGTTGTTGTTACTATTATCATTATTATTATCTTACTTTTTTGAGACAGGGTCTCACCACATAGTTCAAACTGGCCTTGAACTCACCGTGTCGCACAGGCGGCCTCGAACTTGGAGTGAGTGATCTTCTTGCCTCGGCCTCCCAAATGCTGGGATTACAGGTGTGAGCCACCATGCCCAGTTGTTATTATTATTATTATTAATGGTTCTGGAGATTGAATCCAGGTCCTCACACCTATTAGTTAAGCTCTCTGTCTCTGAGCTGCATCACTAGCCTTCCATTCATTTTAAATAGCAGCATAGTTTTCCATTATAGCGATGATCATAACTTATTCAGTCTTCTATTAATAGACATTAATGTCGCTATAAAAAATAGTCCTGCCGTGAACATCCTTGATCTACCACAGCGTCTTGGCATGCACTGCCTTGTGCTGTCAGTTTTACTCTCATTTGTAAACATCTACCTTTTCAACAAGATTGCAAGTGTTCTGCAGAACTGGGGCTGACACGGTGCTAATCCTGTGACTGCAAAAAAAACAGCATTCTGAACAGAAGTTGGGACTCTTGTAAATATTGGACAAGTGAGTTAAAACTCCTCAGTTGTGCTAGGGATACTTTGGAGAGTCACAAATGATATTTGAAACACTGAATGACTTGCATAAATCCCAGAGAACAGCCAAAGGGAACATCAATAGAACGAAATAAAATACAACAGATAAAAATAAAGCAGGTTGTTAGACTATGTTCTAAAAGTAGAACACTTTCCCAGTGTTTACATGCACACTCAGAAGAGATAACCCCATTTGCTGGCCTGGCAAGAGGCAAAACAAACAACTTCTCTGGAAAAATCTGTCATCTTGGAGGAAAGCAGATGTCTCTAGCTTTTGGAATTCCATTTAGTAAGTGTTGGCGTCAGCTCACAGAACAGTGCCCTAGTGACCTGGTAAAGTTAGAGTTAAGCATTGCCCAAAGTGTCTGACAGCCTAGAGGAAGATTTTGAAAAGAGAAGGAAGACAGAAAGAAGGAGGATGAATCAGGAGAAGGAAAAGCACACTCTGACCACAAGACAACTCTGGAATAAATCTGGAACACGAGAATGAGTAGATGCCTTTAATTGTCCTGCATCAGCTGTCATTGGTGATACAGAAGAGAATGTGCCTTTGTTAACAAACAAGGAGGGTGTTGTTATCACGATGTTTAATGAACACTCATTATATCCAAGTAGTATGAAATGTGTGGTCTGATTGGTTGGTCTCAAAACAATTATGTCGACATCTCATAGCTTAAAGATCATACAGCTCTGTAGTTTCGCAACCCCTTAAAAACAAAAATAGTTTTTCATACACACGAATGTATTAATATTTATGAATATTTTCCAGGATTTCCAAGCTCTCCACCTAGAGTAATCCTAATACTGACACCAAGTATTTTTTCTTTCTTTTTTTGAGGTAGCAAGTCTCCTTTGCCCTCAAGGGAAAGGGAAGGGAAAGAGAATTGGATTGCTTGTTTTGTTGTTGTTGTTGTTTCCCTTTGCTTTTCTCTTCAGTGACATGAAGGAGGGAGAGGCCCATTTTGTGGAAGAAGAGTATCTGAACTCATTCTTTCATTCAACCCTCCACTAATAAAACCTTGTCATTACATTTATGGGTTGGAAAACAACAAGCTAACCCTACCACACTGGAGACTAGGAAGTGTGGATGCCACACAGCCCTGAAATGCAAGAGTAATTTGGGGAACATAATTATCCAAGTGGCAGTGTGACGAGGGATGGAGGCTGACACTCCTAGGCTTGAATGAAGTGCCCTGGAATCCCCAGTAGCTATTGAAATAGTCTGTTTCAAGTCTCTGCCTCACCCCGGCGTGCTGGCAGCTCGCTCGTAATATGGCCCACCTGGGCACATGTGCCCTGACCCATCGGGCAGACAGCCACGTGCCGAGTCATCTGTCCTCCTGGAACTCAGAGCCGAGAGCTGCAGAGCAAGACCGCCCTGTTTTCCTTCGCCACCCGAACCCAAACACTGGCAGGCAGAGTGGCTGGGAGGGAGCACCACCAGCTAATATTTCAACAAGGCTTTTAAATGTTAATACATCTTTATTAAAATGAGCAACGTGCCTCACACTCGCTAATTTGTAGATGTGGACTTAGAGGTCATCTGGTTTAGCTGCCACATTTTACAGATGTGGAAAGAGATGTGGAGAGGTTACATGTCTTGCTAAAGTCACTCAGCTGGCCAAATCGGAAATAAACCCCTCTCTCTTGATCACTTGCTCCCCAACGTCCCCCCTGTAGTGCTCTTTCATTTCATCACGCCGACATCCTCTTACCCCCAACACTCCTATTATTGCTACAGTTCTATAGCACATGCTTTTGACGTAAAATAATGGTTGGCTGAAATGATTTTATGCAACCCGATGAGATGCTAGGACAGTTGAAGGTAAAACCTAGGACATCTCAGCACAGACTGTTTTATATATTATTTTAAAAGACAAAGACAATTTAAATCTTTGTTTATGGTCCTATCCAGAAATTCCTGTTTCTAAAATGCTACGTAGAAACAAACCTGTAGTTCTACTTCAAGGATCCAGTCACCCACTCTTAAACTGTCATCAATTTATATCAACTCAAATTTTCATTTTGGGGCATAGCCAGATTTAACAATCGTTATTGTTATTCTGTTCTAGCATTGTCCCTTGGGAGCTAGTGCAGACAGAACAAGTGGATTATGGAATTCTCTATCGGACATCTGAACCCGAGTATAGTCAGAATGTACACTGTTCTTCCTCAACCTTTTGAAACTAAAGATGAGCATATGTGAAAGAAATAAAAAATACTGATAAAACTAAAGGCTACGGAACTCAAAGCTGGGTGTTCATGTTTCCAGTTAAATTTGATCTCTCTTAGCAGATATTAGTGTAATTTATTTAGGAGGGGCCAATAACATTAATCAGATTATACATTGCTCTCTCCCCCCTGGGGCAAGTAATTCTTTGAGGTCAGGATCCTGGTGTTGTTCATAACTGACCTTCAGCCCTGGCTTTCTCCATATTTGAAATATAATAGCAATGCAATAAATGTTCCTTGAATGAACAAATGAATGAACAGGTAAAAATGCTGGATTTATTGTTCATTATTAGGATAACAAACCTAAACTTGAGGAAAATAAATTAAAAATCAATAAACGAAAGAATCTTAGGGTTCATGATTGGATCAACCTATCTGATGGAATGATTTAAAAATAAAATGACCGGTAGGGAAGATTTCCTAAGCGTTTGTTTTTCTTGGGGGAAATGGGTCAAAAGAATACAAGACCATATGAGTTACACTTCATGGATCTTCCTCAAAATTTCTAACCTGATAGCTAGTACACAACAAAGTGTAGGCTTCAGAACATGTTTAAAACTACATCTGTCCTTAAGGATCTGTGTATTTTGTGGACCAAGACTTCTTTGCTGAGGTGGCCGTAATTTAGGAAAGTCATGGCTCCAGTGATAGTGACTAGTTATGTGACTTTAAGCAAGTTACTTAAAAATACTTTCTATGTGCACTGGATTTCCGTTTTTTTCCTCAAGTTATCTAACTTAAATTTGACCTTTCAGGGCTTCTTTTTTTCCTTATATGCAAAATGACAATAATAAACGTATCTCAAAGGGAATTTGTGAGGATAAAATTGATATAATAATTAGAACAGACCTAGTAACTTATACAGAATAAAATGTTAGACATCATTTTCGTAATTGTTGAATTACAGAAGCACCAGAAGCTATATTTAAGGTTCATTTTTACTTTCTGTTTCTTCTACTGGAACGATGCCATTTTAAATGAGTACTACAGAGGAAAAATAGACGTGACTCATGAATCATATGTTCTTTGGAACCTTAATCTCTTGCTGTCTTCATTTCTCTCATGAAGGAAATGAACCAAAGAAGGAAAAACCAAGCCAAGAGTGAGAGAAGACAAAATGTCACTCTAAGAAGTGCCCAGCTAATTTCTAGAAAGCTTATCTACAAATAGTGTGGTCAAATATTTCAGTGTATTTTAAAGTGTCTGTAGGACTCTTGGAGTGTGATTTGTAGTCCCATATTTTACTTCCCTAGCACTTCTACCATCTTAGGAATCTCAGAGTAAGAGGTATATTATAAAAGGCTGAAAACTTTGTTCTGGCCTGGGCAGGACTATGAGCTATTGGAAAACAAGTCAACTGCACTGTGGGTCTCGAAGCTTGACAGTGTCATTTACAGAGTGACACAGTCACGCTGTAAATGACTAAAGACATTCCAGAGTTCATGACTGTTGTGTAACAACAACACTTCAAGGGTGGCTGCAGGCACGAGGCCCAACACGCCCGAGTGTGTGGTGAACGTGGAGGAACCGCCCCCTGGAATGTGGCATTGCTCAAAGGCAGCCAGCCTTCCTTTCCGTCCCTTCCAGCCCGGTGTGCTGGGGGCGGGAGCAGGACAGACTGGAGGGACAACTCTATTTTCAGGGAACCATAAACTGATGGTGCTGATTGGGTGAGAGTATTTACCCGCCCCCTGCTCTGGTTCCGGGGACAACCTGCAGGGAGGATTTGCTTCAGAGTGACTTGTATGAGGAAGTGTTGCAGAGCAACCAGAACACAAACAACCTGCTACCAGAGTGGACTTCAACCAAGGATGGACTAGAAAATCCTCCCTCCTGTGTGCCTTTAGCCATCAAAATGCTGGACAGGGCATTCCATTCCACTGAGAGAGAGGAGACAAGATGGCAGCTCTAAATTATATGTGCAATAGCCCAAGAGGCCTGTAAACACATAAAGAGTTGATTGTTATTTTCATTCCTGACTGGTTTGGTGGTGCAAATAACAACTCTGTAAATGGCTGAAGCCTGGCCAGAGTGCTGAGGACATGCATTTGTGACTCTGATCTACTGTGAGGGATGAATTGTAATTTTTTTTTTTTTTTGTACTGGTAGATCGAACTCAGGGCCTTCTGCTTGCAAGGCAAGCACTCTTAACCACTGAGCTAAATCCCCAGCTGTGAGGGATGAATATTCATGACAGAGTATGTCTGAGGTGCTCCCCTGGCTGATCCGTTTGTGTGTGAACTCCAAACAGGTCTTGGTATGGAAATCAAGTTCACGACTCAACCGAAGAAGAGCACACATGATTAGTCGCATGATCAAGAAATGTCACTACCCAGGAGCTGAGGGGAAGGGGAAATGGGAATCATTGTTCAGTGAGTGTATAGTTTCAGTTTTGCAAGATAAAAAAGTTCTAGAGATCTGTTGCACAGCAAGGTGCATTTAGTTGACACTACTATACCGTACACTTAAAAATAACTAAGGTGGTACGGTTTATGTTAGTGTGTATTTTTTTTTAGCAGAATAAAAAGAAGAAAGACAAAAGAAATGTCATCACAGAGTCTGCCCTGAAACAGTTTAAACCAAATACAAAGCTGCTCTAAATCTCTCTTATTCCTTTCAGGCCTCCATCGGTCCAGGCATAAGGAGGCAGATACGTTATTCCTAGTCTACCCGGAGGTCACCGTGGCCACACTTTAGGCTTCCCAGAGTGTGAAGCTCTGGAAGTGAATGTTCTTTCCTTTGCTCAGTGATCTCTTCCCCTCAGCCCAGGATGATTAGGGTGCCGTGGGTGACCTGAAAGGTACCCTTTGCTGCTCTGAGCACTAAGATTCTGTCTGGGCCAGAGGCAAGCTTGAGGCCATCTCTGCTCTTCCCTTCCCGGCCCCCAACACCTTCTACCCCCACAGGCACCATCGAAAGGGACTTTCCCTCTCTAACCACCAGGGTCTCCAGTGGTGAGCAAAGATGGTGACATAAGACGTGATGTGGTTTCTGCTCAGTTAGAAGTACAGGAAAAACTTTCAAACAGCCCTTAGAAGGGAGAAGAACCTAAGTACGGAAGGAAGTCTATGTACCTTCAGCACAGACATTACCCGCTTTTTTTCTTTTTCTTTCAAATCTTTCAGAAATGTCTGCCTGTGTTTTGGAGCCCAGCAGAGATCACTGAAAAAGGTCCCTTGAGTGAGTGGTCATTTCCATCCACTGCTTTCCCATTCATTCTTCTGATGGGAACAAGATTCAGACCTGGATTTAAGAGATTTTATCTCATTCCTAAGTTACAGTGTATGGCCAGTTTTAGAGGATTCCTTCCTTCCCTTTCTTTCTTTTCAGCCGGTCCTTTTAAGACCACATAATTCTTCAGGCTATAGATGAGCAATAATATGTTATTACACTCAAGTTGGAGGAAGGGTTGAAACAGCTGTAATCTATCTAAGATGGGTTGAGTGGTTTGCTTCAGATAATGTAATTTTTAGTCTGGAATCCACGTGTAGGTCAAAAACTAGAGGAGACAAAAACTACCAATTTGAGGCAATATGACTATAAATCTTCTAGGATTTCTGTTGGTTGCAAAAGCTGTACAGCAGGTGGGCATAGAGAAACTCTTCAGATAATCCTCAGAGGAGTCTGGCCTTTAGGGATTCCATTGCTTAGGAACAAAAACATAGAACAGACTGCTCCTTCTCACTTTCATCTCTGCCTCCAGGGCTATTGGTTAACTGTATATGGCAACATTTAAAATGGAGAACATACCTCCCTTAAACTCAGAAGTGACACAGTTTTTTAAGTTGTGGACTTGAAACAGAGAATACATCCATTTATATGTCTCCTCTTCTTTGTAGAGAAAGCACAGATCCCATGGTCTCAAATGGAAGAAACTGTAAAGCTAGTTTATCCCAAATGGCAACTGAATTCTTCCAATCTCTGAATTCCTTCTGCCTGAAGGTCGCTGTGCCCTTCCCCTCCGGTCACCAGGGCTTTGAGGCGTGCTTTGATGGGTAGGGTGAGTGCAATGCCTCTGTTTCTTTCTGGAATACTGCTGACCTGAGGTTTACATAAAACTACTGAAGCCTGATGCCTACCCTTCTGCTGTGGCACCAGAAATGCAAAAGTCACTCCAGCGCTTCTCAGGGGAACTGACGGAACTTTCAATAAACGGGGAATCTGAAGCAAGCCTAGCTCATTTTCAGAGATGCGAGCTGTATGACATTAGGATTGAGATATATTCAGAATAATGGCAGGCATGATTCTCCAACTCCAATCTCTTCCTTCCTGACATGTCTGTAGAACTAGTTAGAACTCAAGCTCCTTACAAGGGCAAAAGACAGTAATTTAATGCTATAAAATTTTGCTGTTTTGGCAAGTCTGCCCTTAGTGTAAACAATAGCAGCAACTCCTTTGGGTCCTGCCCAGCTGGGCAATAGGAGCATTGTCTAATCTGCTAATGTAGAAAGCAGAGTTGGTTTCCAAACCGGCGTGAACTTGTTAGGTGTCTTGGGCATCTCCCTTGGCCTTTCATCCTTGATTTGTCCATTGGTGGGCTGGAGGTACGCAAAGCCCAACCCATCTACTCCTACACAAAGAAACTGGAGGAGGAAAGCGTGTTGCCTTTAACTTTCCCACCAGCAAAAGGCCAGGGACCTTGTGTGACAATATCAAGAGCAGATACTGTAGGGCTTTCAGGAAAACCTCAGCCCCTCTGACCAACAGTCAAAACTAAAGTTTTACCCAGGTTATTAACAACAGACTAAGTTCATTAGAAACAGACTCATTCTTGGATTGTACACCCAGCTGCGTGTCCAGGTTAGCATCTTCATGGGCATTTAGGTCAAGATTTCCCTGGGCTGGCTTCCCTAGTCCCTAGGACACTGGAGAACCACCTGCTTCACTGCGTCTGTTGCAGAGGTGAGGGTGATACTTCCCAATAAAGCACTTCTACACCATTTACTTTGGGATTATGACCACCTGTTTCCCACCTCTTCCCACTGGAGCAGACTAGCAAAATTTAGATGTGTAGAGAAACAGAAATGTGTTCTATACCAAAAATGTGAAGGGAAGCAGCCCTGCAGCTTGGGGACTGGCTTGTACCACTTGGCACCAGCCACCCTGCATGGCGTAGGGCCTATCTTCTGGTGGGTGCCTGAGCACTTCTGCTCATTCCTCATTGGCCTCTTTCTGGAGGCTCTGGGAGGAGGTCAGAGTCACACTGGAAGAACCGGTTCAATTTCCTAGTACTCCCTGTGCTTCTTCAGGTATGCAGAGCTGCTGGTGCTGCTGGGGTGTCTGTGTTTGGCATTTCATCTAATATGCCTGAGACCCGATGTGCTCCTGAGAAGGATAATCTCTCAGCGCTCAGCCCAGGAGCCACTCCTGCCTGGGCCACTGTAACCTTGTGGGAACACACCACCAGGAATGACAAAGAACACGGCGTATGAAATGACCTTGTCGCTTTCAGAGGCAGGCAGAGGCAGGCCACAGCTTCAAGCCTCACTAGCTTCGCAGCTTTTTCTTCTCTCAGAAAGATGCCCCTTCCCCTCGCCCTCGCCCTCGCCCTCGTCGGTACTGTGTGGTGCCCTCCTGAGCTTATCTCCTGCCTTGTCGTGTCGGCAGGTCAGAGAGATGACCAAGTTATGATTTTTGTCTGCTCGGGGTGGTAAAATGGCCACACCGTCTGCGATGGGGGGAAATCACAATGAAACTGAACAGTCAAGTAGAAAACGGTGTCCGCCCACAGGAACTGCAGCCACCAACTGCTGCGATGTAGGTTAAGCGTGGAGTCGCTGCTCGGGTCAGCCTCTGGCTTCCACAAGCTTGTGATTCAGTAATAACTGGAAGCACAATCGCTTTTTCACTCACTATTTTTTAACGGTTTATTCATAAAGCAATTTTTCACTTTTCACTTATTTTCAGCCCCTTTCACATCTATCTACTCACAGTTTCTGTCTTGGCTTAACCTTTCCTTCTCTCCTCCTCCCTCTCTCTGCTTCATTTTTCTTTATTCCTTTTTTAAACTTAGAACCGTTAAAACAGTATCGAGGCCCTTGATTGTTTTGCTAACTGAAATGTTTCCTTTCAACGGCTCGTCTAGGTTCTTATTGGGTTCTTACTCTCTTCATTAGCTGCCAGTATTTCTGTCCCCCAGTCCTTTTTGTGGCAACAAATTTAAATCTTTCTTGCTTGTCCTACAAATGTGCCTTTGCTTAAAAAAAAAGACAGAGAAGAAAAACAAAAACCCATTAAATTAAATATCTTAGAATCCATGGTACTGAGGCCTAGCAGAGGTTTAATTTAAGTACAATCCATTATTTCCATTAGAAGAAACATGATTCCTTTCAGATGAACATATTAGTTCGTGGGCAAAGTGCACAGTTCTCACCAATTACCAGGACTTTATGAGCTTACTCTCTTTTGCCAAAAGAATCCACAACAGTTGTTTCCACACGGGCTTCCTCTTCATTTCCATCTTCTCTGACTTCTCTCTCAATTCAGATAACTGCCTATATAGTGATCAGAATTCCAAAGAAAAACCAAAGGAAATAAGAGAAAATGATGATTTAACATGTAAAACTTCCAAAAGAACCAGAAGATAACCTAGGCATGATTCTTCATGTCAAAGATCAGGAAACGGAGGCACAGTGAAGTTCCCTGACTTTCTTGAGAGCACACAGTTAACAACAGGCTGAACCAGGACCGGAACTGAAACTCTAATTTCCTGGTTCACCGCATTTCCCCACAAGAGTAGGAGCTCCTAATTCCATTTCCCACCTTGGTGTATTTTTATATGCTGGCCTTGCAAGCCCAGGGGGAAAGATTCAAGCGACCTCATTTTTGATCATCATAGCACATCACTATCAGATTATTGTACTAAAACTGAGGAGGCGAGAAAGGTTCTGTGCAAGGGGACCAAGGTGTGTCTTACCTCCTTTGCCGGCATGGGTGGGAGCTAATACTCAAGGGAAATGGTACCGATGGGAGGAGCAGGGGCAGAGCTGGTCTCTTCTCTTCCCTGGGAGATGACTGGCCTGCAGTGTGTTTTACATGGTGCTAGGTGCTGTGCTAGGAGAGAACAGTACTGTATCTCGGCCCCGTCCCCTTTTGCAATCCCTGGAAACTCCTGTGTGGAATATCTTTTAAAATACTCTTAAAAACCCCAGCAAAGTTCATCTCATGGTATCATGAACTCTTCCTCAGAATTAGCAGGCTCCTCAGATTTGTCTAAATGTACATATTGCATTTCTTAGGTGGCCTGAAGAACAATGAAAAAAAAACCCTTAAGTCCCAAAGCTTTGTGTCTCTCTTGCCCAAGGTATGGGATCACATAACAGGTTGACAGAAATGTTTGAGTTGTTGGCCTACGAAGTACTTGTCAGAGCATTTTTTCACCCTGTCTTTCAAACCAACTGACTCCAAGTGAAGGAACTCTGCTCCCTTCCACAGGAAGGAGCCGGTGTGTTATAGGCCTTCAAGGTAGTCTTTTCAATTTAAACTCTAGTCCCTTCTGCTGTGGTTTCATTTTGTTTCCTTTGCTCTTCTCCTCACCAGCAACAGAGAACAGCTAGTTGATATCATCCATGAGTGAATCCTGCAGATACCTAAAAATGGGGAATTCTGCCATAATTCCAAGAGGAAAAATACTTTTCCTAACACACTGAAGAATTTCTTACCAAAATTACTGGTACTTAACCGTCACTTCCTCTGTCTTTCTCGGTGGAAGTAGAAGAAAACTGCAAGGTGACTACGTTCATGTTTACTTTTATTTTTTTTAAATTCTTTTTACATCCCCTTTCCCTCTCCTTTCTTCCCCCTCCCTGTACATTCACATTTATGCTGGATAAAACCATCTACAGTTCAGAGAGAAGGAGATGTGTACACGGCCAACTCTAGTTCAGTATCCGTCAAACTGAGAAGAAAGAGCAAACTAGGAGATGGTTTATTTGTTTATAGTATTATGTGAAACTGGGCAATGGCGAGAGTATTTGCACAAATCTGGTTGAAAATAACTTTTTGGAACCTGGCTGTAGTTTCTGCCTGAATTTCATGATTAAGGCTGTATTGAGATTAAAATCACTTCTCACTTATTGAGGGAGCTGCTTCAGTAGCACTTTGAGCAGATAGACTCGGGAGTTCTCAGGTCTCGAGGCTTGAGAAAGGATGTGATGGGAGGCTCAGACATGGGTCCTGTAACATTTCTTGCAAGTACTATCTAGCCGGAAGGGAACTCCAGAGAGGTAACTGATACTCAGAATGGTCTGATTTCTTCTGGCCAGAAGTTAGTAATGAAACGAACGTGTTGTGGACAAAGAACTCTGCGGTGTCTCAAAGAAAATGCAAGTGTCTTCTGAGCTGGTTCAACGACCACATCTGATCCAACTTCAGTCTTTTTCATCAATTTTTTTAGCTGCCTGCTCTGGGGTAGTCTTCCTTTCTAGACCAGAATATTAGCCTAGAAGCCTGGTTTTGCATTAGAAATGCTCTGCCATGTGCCTCTCTAATTACTTTCATTCTTCTGTGCTGGCCTTTTCTCATTATCTTCTTTTAGAGAAGGCATCTCACACACACACACACACACACACACACACAGAGAGAGGAATTAGCTCACACCTATTTATGGGCCCGAAATTGATTTTATTTCCTCCAAGAAAAAAAAAAGTACAGAATTGTACCCATAAACTCCTATGGTACTGTATATCCTGTATACTGACTTACGGTGGGGAATTTTAGGGATCATTTCTGCATAGGGCTTTTATCTAATTAAGGAAAATTCCAGAACAAAATGACTTCTTCGGTTTTCCTCTGCCCGCTCAAGCAACCGCACTAAGCCTCAATCCAGCAGTATGGACTTTGGCTGGTGACTTGGGCTCATTGCAAATATTATCTTTCCATGTAATGTTTCATTAAACCGCCTAAGTCCATCCACAAGTGTTCTCAAGATACATAACTTTCAAGACAAAAAGACATCATTTGCCAAGTAAAGAATTATGATTTATAGTAGTAACTCTGGATCTTATTGGGCTTTGTTTTGAAAATTATTACCAGAATGGTTCTGTAGAATTTAGGAGTATAACCAGCACGATTTGGCACATTTATGACAATAGGGTTCTGGTTTTCTTAACTCCACAGTTACAAGTTGGCAGCATTTCAAATTCTTGGCACAGATGTTTAAGTGAATTTAAAGAAGAAACACTAAGAACAAAGTATCAGGCAGTTTTAAGTGTTCAAATTTAAGAAGCGACATTATTTTCTTAACGTGCAGTTAGCATGGAACCATGAACTTAGTAATGGATGAAGTGCGAAGCATGAAAACCACTTGCAAAGGGCTTTTAGGTTTTTCTCACTGAGGGCACGATCACATTTCTAGATGTACTTCCTACTCACATCTACTGGATGAGGCTCACATTTATTCTTTCCCCTGGAGATAGGTTAGTTTCTGGAACATCCACTGATGAGTGAGCAGATTCATTCTCCCCACATAACACTTGGGGTCCACAGCTATGCCACCAAGCTCCTGGGTTTCACACTGGCAATGCCCACGTTCTGAGTTCATTTTAAATGCCACCAGGGAAAAGTGAGATGTAGGGCATTCCTTTGTGGCATGCTCTGTGCTAGCTACTGAAGCAACTCTGGTGCCACCAATGGACAGTGTTCCTGGACCCAGTTTCCCAGGGCTGCTCACCCACCCGAGGGCTGAGTTTAGGCACCCGGATCAATGCCATCAGATCGCTTGCAGCAGCCCTTGAGGTGGAGAAGATCAGGGCATCATGACTGGTGCTGCTGGAAACAGAACAGGGGTGGTGGCAGAAGAAGCCATTTTGTCCTGTTCAAAATGTGATCTGGAGGCATCCCTATAATGTGGGTAAGACAATGCTCGCTGGCCCTTCACTCAAGACACTAGACAAGCATTGGTAAAGCATGAACATTTATATTTAATTTACATTTTGACAGTCAGCACATAAATAACAATGTAAACCAGTACGTAAACATAAGATAATTTGTCGGTCTAGCAAAGTAAAAAGCCAATAACTTTGGTGAGTTTTAACTTTGAGAAGAGGAAAAAAAAAAAAAAACCACTGCTGATTGTGGGCTCAACATTCACATGTAAGAGGCCTAGGAAAGAAAGGCAGATGGTAAGAGAAACAAGAAATCTTTCTAAAAACTCTCAGATGATTCAAGGAAGTACAGAAGGAAAACAAGAACACATGGGAATAAAATGCATTTGGTGTCAGTGTGACACTTTGGTTTCCTTACAATTAAGAACCATGCTCGTCAGACACTGATACATCAAAAATCGCCCCTCTCGGCCTGGGGTGCACCTCAGTGGTGGAGTGCTTGCCTGGCATGAGAGGCCCTGGGGTTGAGTCCTGGAGAGAGTGAGTGGAGATTGTCAGTCTTGCTGGACGCAGGGACAGGAAAATAAGGCTCTTGTGTTTCCCGGGATGATGTAACATTTGTTATTCTCTTTGTGGGCTAAAATCAGCTGATGAGAACAAAATACTCAATATATAAAATAGACTAAATAGAGCTGTGTCAGTATTTAGGAAGGAAGGAGAAGAACAAGAAAGTATAGTGATAAAAAGATTTTTATTTCTGTGACTTGACTGTGACCAGATACTCATAATATGGCAAAACAAAAACACAGCCGTCTCAGGTGACCCTTAATAAGAAAAAGTGATAGATCTGTTTCTCCCTGGTTGGTATGTGGTCCTCACTCTGCAGGGTTTCTGGGAAGACGAGGAGGCACCCAAGTACTGATCTGATTACGAGGTCACCAAGTGTTAATGAAGGAAAGTCTCAGAAAGAGGGTTGTTTGGTTGGTTTTTTGCCCTTAGGAAAATCAGGTTCTTTTACATGGCTTGGCTCACAATTTAAGTGGTTATAAATATATTATATATACACATGGTATAGTGGTATAAATACATTTATAAATATACATCATCCTTTGCTACACCTTGAATGCCAACAGGTAATCTTTGGGCTTAGCAGAGTAAGATAGAATAGACAGTCTACCTTTCTGGAGCACACTTGGTTTCTCCTCTAGAGTAGCAAATCATTATGTAAGACATCACTTCTGGCACTACTGGACATACTGAATGAGGTAATTGTTGTTGAACAATTTTGCAATGCCCATTCATCTTCAATTAAATTAACCATAAAATGTAAAAACACAAATACTGAGGAAAATCTGAGTTTTAAA
Organism: Hystrix cristata; assembly: GCA_004026905.1. Classification (NCBI taxonomy): domain Eukaryota; kingdom Metazoa; phylum Chordata; class Mammalia; order Rodentia; family Hystricidae; genus Hystrix; species Hystrix cristata. The sequence continues at coordinate 147,507 of PVJO010001398.1, read as the reverse complement.
GAAAAAAATACAGTTGATGTGTTTGGGATAGGAATGTTCATCACCCGCTTTTACCCTAAGGTGACCAGAATACCCGTTTTCTGTATACTTTTTAAGTGTGGCCTGAGCCTACTTCAAATCCTTCCTGGTAGAGCACCACTTTTGTGCAATTTTTACATAAAAACACAAAAACTAACAACACAACAGTCAGAACTCAAGCCTCCAAACCACATACATACAAAACCACCTGTGCTTTGGGAAAGTTTCTCAGTGGTTTTAAACATGGCATTTGTCATATTCACATTTTCAGATAATACACTGGGATTCAAAAGTCATGTGGCCACTCAGAAGGTCCTATGACTTTGGGGATGGTGTGTGAGGACCTTACTTTTTTGGAGAAACAGGTTGGCAAACTTTACCAGGTCCTGTCACCTGGTAAAATTTTGGCTAGGAAAAAAATATGAACTATCAACATAAACATCTAAGATTCCTTTTCTTATTCCTTCTAAGTTATTACTGGGTAATTCTGCACACATATCCCCAAGTTATACAATGTTGTTCAAATGATACAATCCTATTAAGTTAACACATCAACTGTCTAACTTTGGCAATACCAAAACCTCATTTTAAACAATTATTATCGAGAGGTTGAGTGAAATAATGTATCTGTCTACGAAATCTTAGGTATTTAAAAAGATGTGCAGAAATTATCTACAAAGAATGGCCACAAGACAAAAATACATTTCTATTCAAATTACAAGGAATCTTTCCAGTCACTGTAAACTTTTTTAATTATTGCTTTCTGAATGATAGATCGTGTAATAAATTATGAAGGATTATCACTGAAAAAATAATTATGGCTAGTCAATAGTCTTAGTAATAGGACGGCTATGCAAACATATCCACACAAATATTTAAAATACACAGGTTCAAATATATAGACATGGGGTAAATAAGTATATATAATATGTATATATATGTATATATATGTATATCAAGAGAGTGAGTTTATGTCTTATTTATACCCTGAGATTTCAGCAACTTTGGAGTCCTTCTTCAGTTCCAGAGAGGTGAGGGAAACCGGCTGCCCTCGGGAGAGCAGTGCTGATCTGGAGTTACACACAAGCAATTTGATACAGGCACCCTGACTCGCCAAGTCACAACTTAAGGAAACGAAACAAAACACTTGTTTTCTGAAACTCTTAAGGATCCATTGGTTCGACCGTCTCTTGCTTGACCTTGACAGGTACCGGAGGTAGTGGGTTGCTGGGAGGCAACTTCATGAGGGACAGGTCTGATGACTCATAGAGGCTGCACCCTGAGGAGAGGAGTCCGTTCCCCATGTTTCTTTGCAAAGATACTTTCAGGCCACTTTCTTCTTTCTCTTTTCTGACCATGGCCAGAATTTCTTTCTCCACCACTGAGGTCACATCAATGTTGTCCTCCATGTCCTCAAGCCGGTCAGCATTGTCGCTGATATCAAACTTCTCAATTTCTTCATTGATTCGGGTCAGGTCCTCCAAGGGCAACCCACTGGCAGGGGCCACAGGGCAGTTCCCCTTCAGGTGGACCTTGAGGCTGCACAAGTGGATGTAGCTCTTGTGGCACTGGGCACACTTGTGGGGCCGCTCCCGCGTATGGAGTCGCTTGTGCAGCTTCAGGTGCACAAACTGGGTGAACTTGGCAGGGCACACCTTGCACTGGTAAGGTTTCTCTCCAGAGTGGAGTCGGAGGTGGGTCTTGAGATTGCTGGTGCTGCTGAATCGCTTGTGGCAGACCTGTGGTATGCAGCCAAGAGGGGAGACGGGGAAGACCAGAAGATTAAGAGTTGCCATGGGAGGGGCAAGAAACAGGCCCAGCAAACTGGGAGGGGAGAAGCCCTCCTGTGGCACCCATGGGGCGCTAATAGGCAAGCAGGGGCACGAACAGGGAGGGGCACGCTGCACAGGAGGTGCAGTTTACTTCCCCTGCCCCTTTCCCATGCACTGGAAGCTCGCCGTCACCACTGCAGCCTGTCAGTGGGTACAAAGTACCAGGCAGCTCCACAGTACCAGCTGCCCACAGCCAAGGAAGATGCCTATGTCGGTTTGCTACATGCCATGAGAAGGCAACTCCACAGACAGTTTCTACAAAGACCACAAGAGAAAACTGCCCACCTGGCACTCATGTGGCTTCTCTCCCGTGTGTACCAGGTAGTGTTTCTGCAGGTGGGCAAGCTGCGTAAAGCCCTTGTTGCAAGTCTGACACTTGAAAGGCCGCTCTCCACTGTGCACTCTCAGGTGGACCTGGGAAGAAGCCGCATGTGTTAGCTCTGCTTGCAAGCTGCCTGAGACCCTGGGATTCTCTGAAGACTGGGGTGTTTCTGATGCAAGCATCTTAAGAAAAGCATTCTTTTAAGCAAAAAAAGCTCCACTGTTTTCAGAATGTCCTGTTTTACTTGAACTAAAAGAATGAAAATTGCCGGCTAGCAGGGACTTTACATTGATTATCTAAAGCCCAGACCCCACATTTTTATTATTCAGGATGAACCTCAGAGAGGGGAAGGGATTTGTCCAAAGCCCCAGAGCTAGCAGTGGCAAAAGCAAACTAGCGCCACATCAACTGAGCCCGGCCAGGTCTCCTACTGCTGTAAATGCAACTGTCATCTGTGGGAAGGGAAGGGAGCTAAGTACAAACACGATTGTGCACTCGGGGGCTGCTCTATGGAGAGGCCTACCTTCAGATTTGAGAGCTGGCCGAAGGTCTTGGCACACACATTGCACTCATACTTAATCTTGCCGTTCTGCTTCTTCAGCGGGTAGGGAAGTGTCTTATAGCCGGTCATGTTTCTTTTGTTTTTAATGAGATTCATGGCTTCGTCGCTGCTGGGGCTTGCCATCACAGCTGAGGTAGCATTGGGTTGTACCACGTGTTCCGCCGTGGCAGCTGTGCCCGCTGTCGGAGACCCGCTTGTGGGGCTACACGTCTTGTCCTTCATGCTGGCGGCTGCCCCAGTAGGGGAAAAGGCACTGCGGAGCGCTGGGACAAACACGTCTCTGGGATGCTCAGGAGGAAGCAACCTCCGGCCTCCATCGGCGGGCAGGGAGCTCGGGAATGAGGCTGGGCTGAGCACAGGGTGAGGCAGGCTGCCCCCGCCCAGCAAGTTACTGTAGACAGGGTACAACCTGGGGAAGAGGCCGAAGTTGTTGATGCCATTGACGTTGCTCACAGCACTCAAGCCGTTGCAATTCATGCTGTAGGGAGGTAACAGGAACTTGGGGTAGTGAGCGTTGTAAGAGGAGATGAAAGATGGGGGGAGCGGGGGCGGGGGTGGGTATCCAGGGTAGGAGCCCAGACCTTCGCAGCCGTAGGGTGCATTCAAGTAGGTGTAGGAGTCCCGGTGTTCTTGGGAGCCAGGGGCCAATGGTGACACCACATTCCCTGGGCTGCCATGAGGGCTGCAGCTTTTCAGGCTTTGGTCAGGGCTGCTTCTTGCTGAGGGACTCGGAGTTGTGGAGGATGGAATGGGGGAGGGAGTGATGTAAGTTGGTCTCTCCATCCCATAGGCTTTCAAAAAGTCTTCTGGCAGAGGGGCCCGGATCGGGTACACAACCCGAGGATAGAAGGGCATGTCGGGGCTCCCATTTTTCCTAAAGTCATCCATGTCCTTTTCTGAAGCAAGGGGTGAAATGTTAGAAGAGTAGAAGTCCTTCCCTTTGGGGGTGGAGTCCAATTTCAGGATTTCTTTCACGCTGTACTCTCTCTTTGGGACATTCTTTGGGCAAAGTTCGGTTTTCTCAGCACTTGGTTGCTTTGGGTTGCTGTTCTGTGTGTGAGCTGAAATAAAGAAAGGCGATCACTCAGAAGGCTACAGAGAACTGAAGTGAAATCATCAAAGTTGCCCTCTTAGAAAACCTGCGCGCCAGCTGGCAACACAAACGGCAGGCACCTGGCTGCTGACGCCTCTCACTCAGAGGGCTCCCGGCCACCCACTGAGGTACTGCCCCATGTCCTCCTCTGCAAAAGGGAGACAAGGGCAGCAACACCACTGCAGTAGTGCCAGCTGGACGATCTCGTTCCCGTCAGTACAAGTTAGAGGATAGAAAAGTGCTGTTCATGGTAGAACAAGATAGCATTCATTAAAATAGGGTGGAAAAATACCAGGGTGGGGGTGGTCACAGTTAATAAGTCATTCTGATGTTCACAGTTTACCTAAAGGAAATCAGCACACCCTGCAAACTAGATGTGAAAGATTAAGACTCATTTCAAGTAATAAACAGTCATCAATTTTCAACTTGATTCTTGTTTAATACAAATTTGATAAAGTCCTGTTCAGACTGCCTGTGCCAAACAGATTAAAGACATGGATGCCACCCCTCACGCTGGATTGCCTGGTGGCATACACATTTCACTACTGTTCTCATCTAACCAGGCTCCCAGCAGTGCTGTCCCCTGGAATCACGAGGCAGGACAGTCACTTCTGCCAAACCACAACAGGTACTTCCCGAGCCAGTTCAATTACTTACAGCGCTAAAGAAAACACAGGCAGCTAAAAGGAAAGCATTTACTCCTAAGACGGCATATCCTACGACTATTTAGGAACAGAAGGAGGACAATCGCAGACTATCCCTGTCACTGCCAGGCCTATCCCAAGGCAAATGCAGCCTTCAGGGAAACACCAGTCACAGTGGGGAAAATGGAAATCTCCCTGCTTAGCCTTCCCAGCGACCAAAAATAAAACATCTGCTGCTCAGTTTGAGTGCTGCTTCCTGCAGGGTGGTCACTCAGGCAATTTACCTGTCTCACCTAGGAGGATGTTGACGGTACCGGCCGCTCAGGTACGGAGATGCCTTGAGTGGCCTCAGCACCAGAAGTTGTGAAAGGTTTAGAGAATACATGGAAACCTTTGTACAAGTACCCTTCATCATCTTATAGAATGTCCCGTTGATTTAACTAAGAACTCCAGGCTTGCTCCAGGCATGGAACTCCAGAACTGAAGCCTTCAAATTCATTCTCTAGGCTGACAGGCTTGAGGGATTCGATTCCACTCTGAGAGGCTCTCAGAGAATGTTATCTCCTGCCAGCTGTTATCAGTCACTCCTGGTCGAGCCAGAGCCCCAGAATAAACACTGGAACAACACTATCAGGGAAGATGCCGATCAGGGGGCAGTGATGGAAAGCTTGTTGAGGGAGAGCGATTTCTGAAGCCACTAAACCAAAATAAATATCCCCTTATCGTGCCAATATCAGTCTTTCAGTGAGGCCCAGCAGGCAGGAAGTTCAAATTGTCACTTTTGTTTTTTAAAAGCTGAAATGGTAAAGGAAGGGACTAAGCTGAAGAACTGATAGGCAAGGCATCTTAGAGCCACAGGGAGGAATTTTATGGAGGGGGGAAAACAGTGATTGAGAAGCATCCTCAGATTAAAAAAAAAAAAAGGTACCACCTAGAAACACAGAAACTTCACCTCATAATTTTGCATCAGTTTTAGGCAGTAAATTACATCTAACTCATAATCTTTTCATCGGCTTCAATAGTCCTGTGGGTCTAAAATTCAACAAATGAAAGCCATAAGCATAAGTTTAATAAGCCTATTCACAGGACCATTGCCATATTTAGCCTTCTGTTCTTTTGGGTGCTGGGGCTTTCTGCTTGCTAGGCAACCACTCTACCACTTGAGCTAAATCCTCAACCCCTAGCCTTGTGTTTTTAAGTACCTTCATGTAATTCAGTTATTGAACTGATATAAAGCTAGTCAGAATTTAAAATTTTTTTATGCAACAGTGCCGGGTCAATAGTAAATCCACAATAAATGTTTGCTAACTCTGATAGCTTCAGAAAAAGTTTTATGTCTTACTCTAAAGAAAAAAAAAAATCCAATGCAAACCCTTAGACTCTCCAAAGTGTTCAATAGGTGGAAATTACGGAGTTTATATGAAGGTAATTTTTAAAAAAATTGTCCTTTAGCAGCTGAGTAATCAGGGAAGCTAGTGTCATTTCTGACTCTCCCACTCAGCAGCAGCTTGAGTTAACATGAAAAAGAAAATCAAGATCTGTTTTTGTTCTTAAATCTTAAATGGCTGTAGGCGGATGGAGTCATTTCAAGAGTGAACTGCTTCTGAAGGCTCTGAATGGCTTAATTATGCCGACTCACATTTTCGATCTATAATAAGAACCCCCAAGACTACAAGAAAGAACCTAGAAGTTCTGCAGTAGGCAAAACAAAGTCTGTTTTCAACTGAAACTGAGAAAGCAGATTAACATTGAGAAGTCTATAATTTGGTCAACTGTTTTCTAGATGTGTTAAATAGCAAAAAAAAAAATTAGAGGGGTAGGGGCATAAATAGCTCTTTTACTCCTTCTCTTTTGTTTAAAAAGAATTGTCATTTGTGATTTCTGGCCATATACTTTTCTTGACTGCAGTTTGCTTCCCGTTCCTTCTCCTCAGTTCCGCCAATGGAGCCCTTACTGTCTCGGAAGCCCTCACAGAGACTTTGGCACTTACTGTGCTGTAAACACAGACAACCAACACAACTTATTTGGAAGCACAATCTGTCTGTGAGGCCTGATGAAACAGTGGAAATTTTCCCGATCAGAGTCTCAATCATCAGTTGCCACACCTAACAATTGGTTTCACAATCAGCAGCAGGCGTCCTGTTGTAATGTGACTGGTTATTGTTAACTCTCCTTTTTTTTTTTTTTTAAATCATGAATACTGGGTAATGTAGAAGTACCTGAAAAAGCTAAGCTACTATTTTAGAAAAATTCTGCACAAATTAAAGGCACTATTTGCAGGAATGAAGCTGTCATTTCACACTATATATGAAAGTTGCTTCTGAAGACGAAGAATAAATACTCGAATCTTAAAATACAATGCAAAGCCTTTCAATGGGGAATAAAATGCCAGGGCTTTAAAACCTTCTTTGATTGGAACAAGGTACAGGAAGTGTGCAAAAATGTTTCTTCATAGTTGTTGGGAAGTCACTGGGGGTGGGGGTGGGGGGGTCACTCCAGTGGACTTAACTTTAAAAAAAAAAAAACCCAAGGACTTTCTGAATGCATAGATGATTGAATTCAGGACATGTAAAGGGACACTCATGAGGAAGTAACTTGCTATGCTGAGAACGTTAGAGGGAAGCAGCACACCTTTCTATGACACCCCCATGGAATGTCAGTTCTACGGAAACTCGACTGCCTGCATGTCTTCTACCACCAGGTCCTTAGCAATGGGCTGGGCACGTACAGATGCTGAAACAGCAGAATGGCTCCTGGGGTGCTCAGCCCCAGAGATACACCAGAGTCTCAGGGAGACAGAGGAGAAGAGCTGCCCCCTTTGGTCAGGACAGGCATGATACTGTGTAGAAAGCTGGTTTGCTCCCAAGTATCTCAAGATCTTTCCCTGAAGTACAAGGGTGCACTGAGATTCTCCCGGGGAGGTTCTGACCTTTATAGCTTCAGATTTTCAGAAAGCTGTAAATACAGCCTCAAGATCCTAAGGGAGATGGAGCAAACCGAGAGGGCACAAAATGAATGGTGAATAGCTGGGTGGCTGGATTACGTCTGACTGGAATAAGTAATGGGTTTCTTAGCTGGTTCTAAAGTTGAAGTCACAATTTGAATTTAAGTTAAAATTAATAATTATCCCAAATGTCTCAAAGGTGGAAATATGAACGAAAAGAATTTAGCCTTCAGATAAAGCAAGTGAGATAGCATATGAAAAACTGGTGGTTCTGGGTAAAGGATAACTGAGAATTCTTTACACTTTTCTTGAAACAATTCTTTAAGTTTGAAAGACTATCAAGACAAAGTTATAGGGCTGGGGATTTAGCTTAGTGGTTAAAGTGCTTGCCTTGAAAGCACAAGGACCCGAGTTCGATCCCCAGCACCAAAAAAAAAAAAAAAAAAAAAAAAAAAAAAAAAAAAAAAAAAAAAAAAAAAAAAAAAAAAAAAAAAAAAAAAAAAAAAAAAAAAAAAAAAAAAAAAAAAAAAAAAAAAAAAAAAAAAAAAAAAAAAAAAAAAAGACAAAGTTATAAAACTTTCAGCTTTCGACCCCAAAGCAATTCATTTTAAAACCTGCTGTAAAATTAAGCCATCTAACCAAGAACACGTAATCATAGTTACAATCGAATTGAGAATTTTACATTAAGAATCATTCTTAAATTGTTCAAAGAAATCACTTGAGAATGATTAAAATGAGGGAGCCGTTTGCAGAGAGAGGTCATGACAGCAATTTTAACCAAATAAAAAAGTAAAAGCTTATAAACCCAAGGAACTGAGAATCTGTCAAGATAGAGTGATAGGTGGTTACTGTAATACTGATTAGGAGATCAGATTAATTAGTTTTACCATAAGGAAGGAAGCTAAGATACGAAATCTTCAGGGTTATTCATTTAGAATATTTGAAAACCATGACAGAGTTTTTCTAGAAACAATCTTAGAATATTCCACGTCAGACTATGACTTTATAGCCAAATATACATCACTATAGTATTTCAATGTACATTTTGAGCACCCACAAACAACCACCAACAAGGGGAGTAGCTGCATGTTCGGCATGTCTAGACCAATCTCTTATTGCTCCCAATTGCTCCCTTTTGGATAAATTAGAATTGGACATGTCTTTTTTTTTCTGGAAACTTTCTGAATGTAACACTCAAAGTAGCTCTTTTTCTTTTTTAGATGGTCAAGTTTCATAACAGGGAAGAGGGACTAAAAACTTTTTTTCCTCTTCCTAGTCCCTAGTTTAAGCCACCTACTTAGTGCAACAGATGACAAAGCCATATAATTAACCAACATGTTATTAGCTCATAGGGGCAGAACTGACATTACTGGCATTTTAAAATTTTCTTGTTCTGTAATCCACTTACTGAGATTAAGCATGGTGAGTTCTCCGGGATAAGGGTAGTGAAGCCTTTCTGCAAAGTCCCGACAATACCACACAAGAAGTTCCTGGTTGGCAGGGATGGGCTTAACAGTGTAGAAGTAGATGTTCATCCCGTTCTGACACGCAGCCAGGTTTTGCTCCCGGGCAGAGTGTGCTGGATTCACATAGCGCATCCAGTTGCTTTTCTCCTCATTAAAGCCATCAATGAAGTGGTGAAGCTCCCCTCTGGAATAGATCTGTCCAAAAGAGAAGACAGACACGGTAAGAGAGGAAGTCGGCCTAGAGCAATGGAAAGCTTTCCTGGCACCTCTCAGAATAAATAGAGCCAAGTAGCACTGTGTGATTTCTGCTCCCCTATTGCTTAGCTAGAAAAGAATCAAATCAATTAGGCCACAGTAGTCTTGAATCAGCAGAAATGAGGGCGGAAACAGCAAAGGCACATTCTTGTTGGTTACCTTTTCCATTTCGGTTTTGTCATCTTTTAGTATTCGGGGAAAAAGAGCAGAAGAGTGAAACAAAATTTCATTTAAGGAGCAGCCTCAAACTGATTATACCACCACAGAGTACTAACTTTTGCTTCAGCACTGACTGGCAAATGGGCGTCGCTACTAACTTCAGTTCTGATTATGCTGACTTTTAGTGCTTTGAGTCACTGGGTAGAAGAGCAAGCCGGCAGACTACGTCAAACTGAGTCTCAGCTTTTTCTATGGCCTCTGTACTTGCTGTTTCCTACACCCCCGCCCAAGGCTTAGACTATGCAAACATCCTCCACCCCCAACCCTCCGAGTCCTAAAGTAACACTTGTTCATATAAATACTTGGAACCATGCCTTTTTGTGGAAACACTGGGTGGGGCAAAGGTGAGCTTCACCTGCCATAACAAAGTGAGCCCTGGGACAGAGGCCAGAGTTTGACAGTCTGCGTACTGAGAAGCCACTTTTCCTCTTGATAAACATGTTCAGCCTTGCAAGAGGAGGGAAGAGAGAGTGAGCCCCTTTATCTGGGAGGAGGTTAGCTAAGACGCTAATGCCTGCCTTTTGGAAGTTTTGGAAAAAGAATGGGAAGAAAGTGTGTGATTCTTTAAAGGCGATGCATAAAGGAGAACTGAGTTTACCTTCGAGTAACACTACTTCTGATTAACAGATATACCCAAGGAACTTGGTAAAAAGGCAGAGTTAAGAGAAGGAAGAATTAAAACACACTCTTACTCAAACTACGTGATGAACGCACTCCTTCCACAGAAAATAAGGAATCTTCCTTTCTCTTCTCTCCTCCCTTGTAAGAGGTGCATCACTTTTTCTTCAGACTAAAGTTCCTCCCTGACACATACACAATCGGTACCTGGTCACTTGCAGCTCGTGTCTCCAAGGGTAGGTGAGGCACTTGTTCACAGCGGAGATTTTGTTCCCATAGGACAGCAGATCATTATTACTTTACTCTTAGTCACGCACTGTCTGTATTAGTCTACGAATCGTTTCTGTATTTCACTCAAATGTTATCAGAAGTAAAAAGGAACTCTGTCCCTTTAATGCAGGCAGTAAACATCAGAATCACTTTCTTTTAAGAGTAACTTCCTGTAAATTGTGAAGGGGGAAATACATGTGGCTTCATCAAAGCAGCTTGTGAGAGCGTTTGCGGTGTGTTTTGTTAAGAGAAAATGGAACAAGCCTGGGTGAATTCGGCTATCAAGAGGGGTTTTCAAGTTTGTTTACTCTGATGTGCAAACTTCCAGGAACATGGGGTTCCATCACTCTTCTACTCTTCGCAGGGGCGGAAACTGCTTTCTAAAGCTCTGGGTATGTTGATTCCAGTCATCCTTCCATGGACTACAGTTTACTGTATCCTCACTTACAAACAGAACTGTCCGATGCCATGAAGTCACACACACACACCCACAAGAAAATAAAACAATGCATTCGTAAAATGAATGCTACTGCCTATCACTTCACTACGTTTCCATCTATTATCAAGAAGATTAAAACGTGCTGACTCACAGTACAGTTACAAGAAATGTCACTGGTTTCTCAATTTGAACATCCCTTCTCTTTGTGTAATTTGCATGAGACTTTTTCTTTCCTCACAACAGATGTTCACATTCCTGCCAGCAAAATCAGGATGCTTTTAATAACATGTGAGAAGTTATCTCCTACAATATCCTTTGCATGTGAACAACAACTGATTCAAATATGTCCTCTCAAGGAAAGCCTTTCAGTCACTTACAGTGAATCAGTAAATGCAACAAGGAACCAGGATAGTAATGGGAGATTCTTAGTCGTTTCTTATCTTTGTTCAAAAGGCTCACATACTCTTGAGACTTATGCTGGATTGTCTTAATTCAGACCTTCGGCTCCAAGGTTACCATACCTCTGTGGCTCAAATACAAGAAACACTTATTGCAATAACAGCAAAAATGCACTCCTACTTTTCCATTATAAGTCATGAAGTGGGTGCATTTTAAGCACTAGTAATTATTAAGCTAAATAAATTGAGAGCACACTTTTTTACTTGGGAAATAGTAAATTAAATTTCTACAAACACAAAACTTACTGGATTAAAAATTCTTAGCAACAGTTTCTGAATAATCCCTTTAACAGAAGTCTTTTATATCTGTGCCAAAGCAAGCACAATCCAATTTTGGCCATTACCATGCAGCCATGGACATTATGTGAGTATGTATAAAAACTGCTTACTAAGTTTAAGTGAGTGCCTCTTCATTTTGTAATTGAGGAAACTAAATATCCCAGAGATATCTAAAGAAAGAGGGAGTTTGACTTTTCTCTGTAATCTAATGTAATCTTTCACTCAGGAAGTCCATCTCATTAGCTCACCTACGAGATACAGCCCTCCCTCCGCCCTCCCTCCATCCCTCCTTTCTTTTTCAGTACTGGGGCTTGAACTCAGGACCTCACACATGGCAGTGAGGCAAGCACTCTACCACTGAGCTACATCCTCAGTCCTTTAATTTTTTATTTTTTTTATTTTAAGATAGGGTCAGAATACTACACTGCCCAGGCTGGCCTCAAACTTTTGATCTTCTTGTCTTGGCTTCCGGAGTAGGTGGAATTTCAGATGCACAACTCTGCACTTGCTTTAGGGATATGGGTGGTCCTTTCTAACCCTAATATTCCAAAGGAGATTGTTTAGGTCAGACCTTTTGGCTAGATATTATAGAAAATCTTCTCATCTCGAATGAGGTAAGCATTTCCCTTGCACTATGGCAGTAACTTGCATACTGTCAACTTTAATAGTTTTATGGTACAGACTGATTTAAGTAAGACTGGTCCTGTGGTTCTTCTTAATTCCCCCAGCCCATTTTCTAGCTATCCTTCCTTAATGACATTTCTTTTCAAGATAATTCATTTATGATAATTCTTCCATTCAATTAAAGTTAACTCAGCAAGAAATCAAAAAGGGGTGAAATGTTAAGGCTTAGTGACTCATTACTACTTCCTTGCAGAGAAATGCAAATGAACCTACCCTTGAAGCAAGTAGCAAACTGTTTCCTTTCCTCACAAAGCTCTAATGAGTTGCAAAAAATAAGGCTCGAATATTGTCCGTATCTCTTTTCACTCACCACCTACAGGCTATATTTCCAGGGATGACCATTCAACCAGTTTCATCATACTTGCTCAGAATTCCCTGTTTCCTTGGGGACCCTCAATTCTTGCGGGTGAACCCGTGTTTCTCAGCACAGGTTGAAAAAGAAAATGACTCTGTTCTTCTAGCTGCAAATTTTCCTAATACTGAAAATCTTGAAAAATTTTCCCAAGACTTACCCGCCAAAAATATTTCCTGTTGGCATTCTTGGGAACTGTATCACTGGTGTAGATTTCACCGATTAGGGGTCCAAATCGTGTTCCCTTTGGTATGTATTCTTTACTCACCACTCCGATAACCTAAAATGGGTAACATATAGAAAACAATGACTTCTGCTGTAAAATGTGAATCTATGTCGTTATTTCAACAAATTGAATCCTCAGGTGGTAATACAATGGACCATGTAGGTAGAGCTGATAGTAAGATGTCCACATAATTAACAGCAAATTCCACCTTTGGGGAAGAATATCTGTTAGAAAGTCTAAAATCATGAGAAGCAAGTACTCAACCAAGCATTGAAATAGTCTAGAGAATTATGACTGAGAACTCTTTACTTTTATTATTATTTTTCATGCTAGAAGATCAGAGAAAATAACTATTCTGTTTTAGAATAAGACACTGCAGAATTAGATGGTTAAGATTAGACCATTTTCAGCCCTGCTCCCAGTTTCCTATTTCTCATTCTCCCTCAAACCATAAACATAGTGTGCTTGAGGGGAATAAAATAGTTTTAACCTCAGAAACCAAAATAATGCTCTTTAGTTGTTCCACAAACACTGAAGGAACCAGAAACCAAACACGTTTTTTTTTTTTTCATTTCAGATGAGGTGCCCCCCAACCCCCAACAGCTTGTAAGTTTTCTTTAATAGGAAAAAAATCTTTCAAGTTACTTTGGTCTTGTCTACCATCTTCTAACTCAACCGTGGTCAAAAGTTCTCCTTTGAAATGAATTTATACAGAGGCAAGCTGGGGGTTCTAAGATCTGAGGCAACAACTTTCTCAGGCTACATCAGGCATTTTGATTTTGTAGGGCCTTGCTAAAGAAACATGTTAACTATGTCAGTTCCTCTTTGATTGTAAATTTCTCTTGAGGGGCTTAAAAAAAAATCACCAATCATGAATCAGGAAGTAATTTATCACTATTCAAAGGTACTCCCTGACTAGTAGTTTACAACATTTTGCAATCACAATTTTTTTATTCTGTTTCCCATTTTTGTTTATACCTTATTGAAATGGACCAAACAAAGTATGGGGTGAGGTAAAAGGTAAGCGTTTATTTCCAGGTTTTACTATCCCTGGTGGTTCTTGTGTGAATGTATGCCTAGAATGGCAGGTGCAATTCTGTGAATCAACAAATATTCAGACTGTTCTCAGTGGAAGCTAAGACTCTGGTTATGATATACAGTATACAGGTACCGCAATACATTTCATCAAGGATTTAACCGCTGTTTAAATAGAAACGGAATAATGTACTCCTACATGGTTGAGGCAGCCCAGTCTTTCTCATTTAAGTTTCTTATCAGCAAATGATTTTTTTTCAGAAATAATTTAGTATTCAACACACAAGTCAATGGAGTATACTCAGACTGGAAAGAAAAAAGAAAGAAAGAGAGAAAGAAAATTTCCTACACCTAATACAAGTTGAAACAAGGTTGGCGAGCTGCAGTGTTATTTTTGGTCCTTTATGAATCTCTGGCAGAGAGCTGAAAAGAGCAGATGTTCATTTCATCCTCTTCTGATGCCTTCATTTACATCAGTCTGCCCTTTCGAGAAGAGTTCATTGTTGGTACTTTTTAGCAGCACAAGTATTGTGGACAGGAGCATCTCAGAGAAATCTTGAGATAAAATATTTAAAATTTAAACAGACTTAACTTACTATTCAGAGGTTCACTGCTTTGGACATATTAATGAAACTAATTTGGAAATTTCATGAAATTGACATCTATGACAAAATCAGTAGACATTCACATTTAGTATCCCATATATTAAAACGATAAACAAGAAAAACAAATAATGCCATTTGTTAGTGAGCCAATAATTAGCAGTTATATTTTCAACATATCCACCTTAAAGCAGTAATTTTCAGAAAGATACTCAACTGGTCCATCAACTTCATTTTAAATTATAGTCTCCCTCAGATAGTGTCTTGGGAGTCAGAGCTTGATTACCAACAAGGAGCACTGCATTGAGGTCACGATCTTTCTTCCGATTGCCATTCTTCTGCAGAATGGTCCTTTTGGTTTTGGGGTACCAATTTTATACTAAGAAAACACACGTCTTCTTGTGGCCAAAAAGAAGGCAACTAGAATCCTGTTTCTACAACAAGGTAATCTGGAGAAGGCACAAGCCATCTAACATCAACCAAGCACAACTGTGGCGTAGTCACTAGGGAAGAGAGAAAGCAGAGTCGAGCTTCACTGTAGCATGAATGAGACAGAACCCAAAATTCCTATTAGATACAGAGCCGTAGAGTATAAACTAATACCCACAGGTCAGTAGAGCCCTAAATCATATAATTTTGAGGTTGGAAGGACTCCTGTAGCTTATGACCCTCCTATACACATTCCAAGTCCAACGCTCAAATAAATACACAATAAACACTTTCTTAAATCCATGTCTGAGATATTATTCAAAGAGGACATAAAAGGTACAACTTTTATGGTGTTTGCCCAGGTAACTTTGGAGAAGAGATTGAAATCAAGTCATAGTTGTCCCTCTGCAAGACCTAAATGTGTGTTTTAGCCAACCTCATCTCCCTGACCCATCAGTTAACACTATCCTCGGAGCAAGCAAACATTACAATGAAACCTCGCGGTGCCATGGATTTCACAGTGCTATAAAGGTTAATTAAGAATGTGTTCACCTAACTCGGGAAGTAAACTTCAGTGGAACTGACCAGGGTCCTAAAGAATGACTACTGGGGACAGGCTGCTGTGTGGCTTCTGTAAACCTATCAGAAGACATGGCGCTTTCTCACAGCCATGCTTCGTCGCCCCCCACAGGAACCCTTCATGTGCGCTTTATGTGCGAGCAGCCCCCTCTGCAACCTTGGCACATCCGTCTCTGTCAAGAGGCCTGAGCTGTAGAACATACTCTGATGTATACAACCTCTAGACAAAAACCAAGGCTTCTTTTCCACAGCAAAGCAAAGGAGATTCTGCGGTTCAGGAAGGTTAAACAGGTGTGCTGGGTGAAACTCTGATAGTGAGGACAATACAGTTTTTTGTTTGTTTTAAAGGCAAATCGCTTCTTTAGAGAGTACGCAAACACATACAGAGCAGGGGATTTAGGCAGAAACATCATTTAGGTCTAAATGTGGTCTGAACATCCTCACCTCAAATTACATTCAAGTCATTTTAATTACTAGCTATCTCTTCCCCCTCCCTGAATCCCATCCCACAAAAATGACTCATTCAATTAAAATTCTATTTTGACTATAAGGATATTTTGCATTAAGAGGACTAGAATTCTACAATGGACCAAGACTTCAGCCTATAATGCACCTCACTTTTAAGAAGAGGTGGAGTGGGCTGGGAAAGAGCTCAGCGAGGGAGCACTTAATCAGCACACTTAAAGTCCTGGGTTTCATCCCCAGTGCCACACACACGAAAAGTTGACTTTAAAAGGAGTGAGTGGAACATAGATTTTTTTTCCCTCCTTTATTATCTTTACATTGAAGGAAACCCGGCACTGCCTCAGTACATCATTTCCCAAAGAGTCTGAAGAGGGAGTTGCAGGTTATGGAGAGAGACTTTTACAGGTGGCTTGAGTTAATCACGGACTTTGATTCAAATGGACACAGATCTGTCTGATGTTTACCAGCCACGAGTGGGACCCACAGAGGAGCCACAGCGCCTCTGGAGGGCAGCAGTGTCGGCCGAGGGGAGAGACTTGTGCAGGGTGCTGCTTCTAAAGTATAAATGTGGAAATTGATTCTTCTGTAGATAAGTATTCGCAGATGATTATTTTAGGAGGATGGGGGAAAATCCCTATAAAAGAATAACCCATCAGTTTAAAAAGTTTTAGAAGTTTTGAGTGAGATGTCTATATTTGATTCTATATTCTGGAAACAGGAAGTAAGAACAGCCTCATTAAAAGTGCAAAAAGATTCTACACCCAATCTAAAAACGAAGGTCAAGATCAGAAATACAGTTTGTATGTTTTGTTTTTAAACTAAGAAAAAAAAAGTGCTGACACATAGCACAAATTCATAATGAAAAATGATCTTGTTAAAAAAAATCCCCAGTATGTCAGCACAACAGTACGTAATATCACATCTTCTGCTATTTAAATGCAAACATTTTTAAAAGGGCAAGATAAATCAGCCAGGTAAAACCCACATGTCGAAAGGCTTTTTCCCTATTTCCACAACTTGTGGGACTTTAAAGAACTAAGTGAAAAATACTAATGTAAACATTTCATCAACCCGGAATGTTTCTGTCCTGGAACTGTTTTGTAGCTATCACACCATCAGTGGCTCAATTCTGCCATCCTCTTTCACCACCAAAAAGGAGCTGTTCTTTCCCGAAGTTCATAAAGAAAGGAAAAACAGAGAAACAGGCACAAATTCCAGAGTAAGCTTAAACAGTATGGTGTTCAAGTTTGTTTTCTGGTTGCTTTTTCGATTAGAGACTGAAGATGCACTATCCCCTATTCAAGAATTTCAGTTAAATAAAATATGGGGACTAGGATCTAAGAATGGTGGCCTTCTATGTTACTTTCTGAAGGATACTGGTTGCAAAGCGTAGTTGAAATAGGAAATTATACAGTCAAAGAAAAAAAACAAGCTTAATAAAGAAAGGATCAGTTTGAAATATGTTAAGATGATAAATAAAACCACAGTGACACCAAGAGGGGCCAGTGTAACATAATCGAGAAGCACTTGTTGGAGAAGTCAGAGAACTTTGCTCCAAGTACTGCTTCTGGCTCTAACTATAGCCTCTGGGTAAGTGACTATCTCTCTGAACCTTGGACTAAATGATCTAAGAGCATAACTTGACTCAGCCATGATCTTCAGTAGAACGACAAAAATTGAAAAACATCAGCTAAGAGTGAAACTGAGGAAAAGAACATTATATGATAAAGATAAAAAGGGAAAGATGACCCACAGAATGGAGACCTTTATTTCAGTCCCAATGGGCTGGAAAGGACAACCTACCACAAATGAACCTTGGGAATAGAACAATATTTAGTCAAATTTGATACGGGGGGAGGGGGGTGGCAGACAGGGGGACACACTACACCTTTTAAAGCCACAGCCAAACCTTAAATACCCAAACAAATGCTACACTGATTCCAAGAGCCACATATTAAAGAGACTTTCTATGAGAAGAGTATTATTTTCAGGAAGAGGTGTAATTAAGGCTGACCTCTGGGGTTAAATTTTTTGGTAACATTCATGTAAAAATACATTTAAAATTTTCTTTTTATAAAATCTGCTACCACTCTCCCAGCAGAGGAAAAAAAGAAAGTTGAACTTTAATGAAGCTCCAAGCAGAATTGCTCTATTTAATTTTAGACAGCTGTGTCTGCCCCCTCACCAAAAACATTGAACTCAGACACACAAACAGGAAAGAGACAAAGTGTTTCCCAAACAGGGTCCGGATTCCTTTAAATGCTTTTCCTCAGGGAAAGGGGGAAAGTGACTGGACATGGCTGTAAAGAATAGTCCCAGTGGCAAATCCTGGACTTTTAGAACAAATGATCCCCTTTCTACTACTTTCTGAAAGTACAGAGCTGACAGTGATGGTGGGAAGTTGCTAAAGGGTAGATTGCTTCCACCGAGGACAACTAAGTAGAAAGAGCTACGGCAGTAGCCAAATTCTCAAAACAAAAGGTGGTTCTGCCAGTTATTTCACAGCTAAACATCACGCCTCGCTATAATTGTTATATAAAAGGGTAAATACAAATCAGTCCTCATTCCAAGTTTAGGTTTTTCAGTCCCTTTGAAACAACAAAGAGTGTACCCACTTCAGAGGCCAAGTAGGAATCAGCTTGCCAGCCTAGCCAGAGCAAAGGAGCTGCCACAGATAAACAGTGGTTAGTGAAGTCATCCGGAGAGAGGACACTTACGTGACCCTCTTCCCGACTTATGCCATCACTTTGGTTCATAAACACGTCAAGGTTTTGAGAATAATTTTAGAAACCCAGCTAATAAAGCTGGCTTGTTAAAAAGAATAAAGCCATCTAATGACCAAAGGGAAACAAAAGAAACATTAAAATTTTTTTTTCCAAGAAAAAGTTTCCTCCCTTGAAAGAGTGTATAATGGAGGGTCAGGGCGTGCAGGGTTTTCCTGTTGCCCACCCAACAAGCCAGCTTTTCCAAGTCATGTCAATTTGCCAGAAGGTTTAACTGTTTACTAATTAGTATGGAACAGTTTGAAGGCTGGAGGAAATGAGAAGGAATTGACTAAGGGAAAGAGAAAGCCCTGAAAGAAGTTAAGAGGGTGATCAATTATTTACTGATATTTATAGATTCTCATAGTTCTTAGAGACACATATACAAGGCCTTGAGAGCAAGTAAGGAGAAGTGGCACCAGGTACCAGCTTATTTCCTTTGCAGTGAACCACGGGCTTACCTCTTTGCTGTTGGTGGCACATTTGAAAAGCAGATTCCTTGGTAAGGATGCTTCTGCCTGAACTGAGGCCCCTCCGTCGGCACCACAATCCCAGGGGTGGTCATTGACAATGTATGTACATTTCTCTTCAAACTCAGCCTCTGTCCACAGAGTCATATCCGCGTCCTCCATGTCCATTTTCATGGTCTCAGTCCCCTCTGGCAACCCTTGAATCTTCACAGAGCTGGGGCTACACTTGGGGGCAGCCTGGAAGAGAAGGGAAAGGCCTTTAATCCCCATTGTCCTGCCATTCCTGTGGCTCACTCCAGAGGCTATGACTAATACAGTAGTCTGAAGACTTGAAAAGCAGATGAGGAGTGCTTGGTACAGTTGAGTAAGAGCCAAAAAGACATATAAAGCAGATTGCCTTTATCTACAGTTCTTAAATGCTACTCTTAGTTAAAAGAAAAAAAGAGTGTGGCAACCTCATTGGGAGAAAAACCAAAGAAGAAACACCTTTGAACTATCCCTGGCTTTACCTCTCAGGGCAGAAAAATGTTGTGGGCGACGTCCTGTGTCCCAGAAAGCCTGGGGTCATGGCCGCCAGACCCTCAGCGCTGTGGAAAAGCTGCCTCAGAAAAGTGTCACAAACAAGGAGAGGAAGAGGAAGGAGCTCTGTCTGCCTCTGAATGAAGCTAAAAATGGAAAGCGCGTGTGGTGCAGGAGCGGAACCCAGCCTGCCTTTTCCAAATGGGGAAGACTGAACTTTCCCACCAGCTCCCAACGCAAAACAACTTTCAAAACAACTGCTCCCCCTCCCCATCCCGCGTGCTCTTTCATCGTCTGGCGTGAAGGCCGGCCGAAAAGGGCTGCATCCTGCTAGCATCACTGAACTGCAGCCTTTCTGAGATCCTCTGGACCACAGGAAAAGAAGAAGAAAATTGGGTAAAGGGGAAACACCCCGCAATCTGTTTGGATCTGGGGGCACTGCATGCCAAATTGGAAAAGCAAAACCAAATCATAATAAAACCATTCAACAGAAATCCCTGAAGAGAATTCCTTTAGGAGCCCTCGGCTACAAATAGCACTTTCCATTTAAATCTGAAAGTGTACGGATTCCCAGAAGTCACTGATAGGCTACAGTTTACTGTAACTAAAGTTGTAACAAATATAGAGGACTCGAGAATAGGCGCTGCCTCCGCTGAATTGATCAGGGTATCCCTGAAAAATCTACCCTCCCACTCGGGAAAGATGCTTTCCCCAGAGAAAAGGGCAAAGAGTTTCTGCAATGTATTCCCACACAGACGTGCTTGACAAAGAGTAGAAATAAGAGTACTATTTGCATATAAGAATGAGTGCTTGTTAAAATGTAAACAGACTGGAAGTCTTTCAAGGAGGTTTTAAGTTTTTTCCATTTCTTTTTCAAATATGCTTTTTTGTTAAAATAAATAAATAAATTAAAGCTAGACTCGAAGTTGCCTTTACGTAGTCACAATTTAAACTAGCTTATTTTTATTTATTTTGAACACGTACAGTCACGATGCCCTCAAAATGTTAAACTGAAATTGAAAACTCAAACTAACGCGGAATAGTTACTTTGTCTGTCAGGGGGTCGGGGAGTGGGCAGGAACCACTACTGAAATTTCAATGAACTGACAATTCCGTCTAGAATTGAAAGGGTTAATGATTCAAGAGGAAAAAGTCTTATAAATGTTGGACAGTACTAAACGCACGAAAGTAGGGGCATTTCTTGTTTCTACTGCCACTACATCAAAGGGGAAAAAAAAAAGGAAAAGGAAAGAGACAAAAAGTTTTCAGATCGATTCAAAAAAAAAAATCAAAATCAAATCGGCTCCTTACCGAAGTCGAACCCACGCGTTTTCCCAAGCAGAGATCCAACATTTGCGGCGGGTCTCGCTCATGTCGACCGCGTCCGCATTCTCCGGCCCGCGGGCTGAGCGGCTCCGCGCCCCGGGCGCTCGCTCCCGTCCGCCGCCGCCCGGCGCGGGCTCCCGGCTCCCCGCCGCCGACAGGTGCTGCCGCTCTCGCCGCTCGGCGACGCGACACTGGAGGGCCGAGCGTCCCGGCAGCACAGTCTGTGTCAACCCGACCGGCGGCTCTCTCCCCTCCCCGCAGCAGACGAGCGCTAATGAGCCACTCGTCTGATTCACTCCTACCAGGGCCCGGGGGCGTGGCCATTACCTGCCGAGCCGCCGCCGCGCCAGGGCTTTCCCCCGCGTTGCGAGCCGCCCGGCTTCCTCTCTTCGCAAACGAATTTCAACATTTACTTGGAAGCGCCTTACTTCCCTTTGAAGGCGCTCACCCTCAACGTTTGCTTGGGCTGCATTGTAGTCTACGTACCCCAGATCGCCCTGCTTCCTCTCGCGGCAGAACGAGGGGGTGCACTCTCCCTAAATTAGGGAAACCTAAAAATTTCTTAAATATTGCGCAGTTCCTTAGCTTGAACCCACGGTGACAGAATGCACAAAGTATACGTGGAAAGAGCAAGTTAAATTGTTTTTGCATTTAATGTAATACAAAGTAGCTATCTTGTGCTCAAGTTATTGCCTATGAACCCCCCCCCCACACACACACACTTGTAAGATTTCCTTTCTCCTGCTAACTGAATACATTCAAACGGGGTAGCCCTAACTTCCTTCTTTCAGCTATTCGGCGAATAGGGAAATGGGAAGAAGTCATAATCCTTCAGATTTTTTGTTGTTGTTGTTGTTCCCTTTCATCTGCTCCCCAAACCCACAAGCAGGCTTCAGGAGAGTGGAAGGGAACCCACCAGCAGTAATCCTTCCAGAGTAAGGGGAATATTGAACTGACCACTGCAAGTGGAAAGAGGTTGGAGGCAGTAATTAGTGGGGCTTGTGCTGAGCCTGACTGGCTCTTCCTCCAGCCCCAGTCCTCTGCTGAAGGAAGGACATCCTGTGATGATGGCATACAATGTCCTGTTTGTTTATTATTAAGAGCGTGGACCTTGCATTCCTGCTTCTCATTACAAAACAAACCAGATGCTTTACTTCCTTCAATGGTCTTGTGCCTTCAGCAAGGAATCCTCTAATTCAGAGAAACAATAATGAAAAGTGTCCATTTATAGCAAGCACCCCATTACAATTACTGTTTAGATCTCTGAAACACAAGTCTTACACTTTCCTGCTGGCTTTGCCATAGGTAGGATTTTTCTTTTTTTTTTTTCTAGTCATCTTTCCTTGATCTTAGTCTGCTGTCTTTTTTAGTACTGTACTCTAAATACACGTGTGCATACACACCCACCCACATACACACACCCCTCCACGTACACACACCCAGTCCCAACCTAATGACACCAACTTAGTCATACAATGAAGTGGACATCTGAGTTATTTGTTTACAGGAAGAAATGAAACAAAGCAAGCAAAAGCCCAACTCAATCATAAAGTTATCTTTAAGTTTTCTTTCAGGAAACTTTTCTAGATTTTTTTTGGGGGGGTAGGATGTAATAGATTACATGCCAGAAAGTGGCACGTGAGTCTAAAGTCCTTCCACAAGCTCTGTAGTACAGAACTATTAAATTCCCACTAGGGGACACGAGCAGCACACACTCCCTGCTGGAGGCCGGGCCACCTGTTATTGCCTACTGTGCCAGAGGGGACGCTAGCACCAAGAGGAAACGCGACTTTTGGCTGGCTAATGTGCTAGGGGTATAAAACTGAATGAACAATTCCTAAGAGCCCACAGGGAGCTCCAAGACGATAATTAAACAAGAGAAATCCAGCCTTCTCCAGAGGGTTTATTAACTGATGCTGAGTCAGTGCCACGATGGACAGAAAAACAAGGTAGTCATGCTGTTCACAGTCTCTCCTGCAGGTTATTAAAGAGTGTTTCCCTTCCCTTTCAGTGTCAAACTCTGCTCTTGGGCTCTGTATACCACAAAAGGGCCCATGACTCAACCACGATGGAGTAAGGAGACAGACAAAAAGACTGATATTTGAGGTGGAACGAGGGCTATTTTGAGCCAAATATTTGCTTTAATGACTGGAAGATGCCAGTGAATCAACTCACTGTTAATTAATATCAGCCTGCACTCACCTTCAGAGGTGGCGAAATGGGCTTGAGTCTAGGGAGGACGCAAACATCAAATACCAGTGTGGGGCTTAGCCAGGCAACCCTAAAATTAGTTCCAGGTGTTCCAGCTGAGCTGGACAAGACTATATGAGTGGAACTTGAAGGAAAGTAGATTTTGAAACAGAATGTTGGAATATAGCATCCTTCAAATCTTTGCTTCTTGTCTCAAAGTGATAGGCAGGCCCCCCAAAAAAACCCCAAACTGCAAGCCAAATTTTGACTATGAATATACCAATCTAGGTTAAACAAAATATAACTTAAGTAACATAATTGAAGATGGAGGGCACAGAAAAGAAAGAAGGAATAAAAGTAAGGAAGTAGGCTCCATATAGGAAAAACCAGGTTGATACTATACTGTTTAGATGTCGTCAGGCACAACCGTGTTTAGGGGTCAGACTATGGATGGGCCCTCTGTCCTTCATCGGCCCTTCCGGGAGGCTCGGGCACCACACACTGAGGGAGCTGGAGATGCCGGCACCGGTTTGGTGTGCAGAGCTCCAAGACTGCCGCTGCCTGGAATCTGAGGTCTTGAAACGTCGGTTTTTAAGTAATAACTTGGTACCATGCGAGCAGTCATTTTATTATTTCCTTCTCTGTTAGAATACACACACACACACACACACGCAAATACACACGTATGTACGCATGCACGCATTCACGCACACACGCCTGCCCTCTGGTTATCTTTATTAATCAGCATTTCTTAAGCAGAATTCCTTCATTATGAGTGTTTGCAATGGCAGCGAATCATGGTCATCTAACTAGCTGTGTTCTCAGAAATCCCGATCTAGTCCCTTTGATGGCATCATCACAACAGCTCAACAAGCAAGTGTTAATTCAGCTACTGGACCAGTTTTTTTTTTTTTTTTTAACTAACCTTCTGTCTCCGGGTGGGTTGGGAATTGCAATATAGACACCCAGATGAGGGATGGGGACAAGGACTGTTGTAGAATGAAGGGAAACTGAGCACCAAATCTGGAGACCTAACTCTACTTGGGGGAAATTTTTTTTTTCGTAAAGAAAGTAAAAAATGAGATGAAATATGCTCAAAATGAAATGTGTTTTCATTTTCTAATTTAACTCCTGCTATACCCAAACAAGGTCAATGACAGGCTAACCACATCAAGGAGTACCCCCCCACCCGTCCTCCCCACTCCATACTCACCCACCCACCGTCACCCCCCACACCCATTTCCCACTTCCTGTAAGTTAGGCATCTCCATGATGGTAAACATTTGGGGACCAACTGTAAGCCTGAGCCGAAAAGAGGGGCACTGTGGCTTTGAAGCCCTCCCACATGTCTCAAAGCCAGGCTGAGAACTAGAGGGACACTTGGTTTTTAAACTTTAACAGCCTTTTCAACTCAAATCACTGGGCTTGGCTTTTTGGCTGCCTTCCTCTTTAAAAGCCAGACAAGAAGAGCAAGTATGTGTGTATGAGTGAGAGAGAATGTATGTATGACACATGCTATGTTACAATGCAGCCCGTGTATCATTGGTATGATATGTGTATGATATGTTTCAATGATGTATTAAATCAATTTTAAAATAGCACAAACTTCCTTCTCATGACACACAGATCACCTCCTCAAAACTTTTGACAGATGTAGTCAGGGCCTAAACTTTGGGATGGTGATCCTAGGAGACTGTGGGATATTTTGAAATGAGGTCAGTGTTTTGACTTCCTAAATAAGGGAAACAAAAATTAAGTAAATTGAACAACCAAGAGAACTCCTTTGCCTCTCTAGGAACAAAGCGCTACCCAGAGGCCTTTGTAAAATCCACAACAATGTCGAAGGTCTCAGTGTTACAGAACCACCCGTGTCCCTGCACCTAAGTCTCTTTTGACCTTCCTTTCACACAACTGGGTTCTTATCTGGTTATTTACATATTTTGAAATCATTCATTACTTCGCTATCCACCAACTTAGTAACGCTAGCAATGTTAATCATCGTCACCACAGCACTCATGGAGGAACCACGGTGAGCTTCCAAATTTGTTTTTCTTCCTCATTATGTTTTAATTATGGTGAATATTCAGATGTAAGAGAAATTTTCATTCCTGAAAGATTCCGAGAAAGGAGATCATTTCTGAGCCAGAAGACATTTCCTAAACTGGCATTTGGGGACAGAGAATAAATCTAAACTGATTAAAAGAAGGCAAACCGTGGATCCTTAAGAAGGCAGAAAGGGCAACAGGGCAGGTGCACATCCTGTCGCTCAGCTCCCTGCATCTCCTCTTGGTGTGTAGGGGAAAGGGAGCAGCTTTCACACCAATAAGAGTAGGACAGAAGGCCGCACTTGGAGGAGGGCAGGGCCTACAGGCCTACAGCGGAAGTGAAAAGCAGGTAGCAGGCAGGAGCACTTTACTGGGCTAAGACTAAAGAGGGACCAGTGGGCTTAGCAACAAAGGTGAAAGGAGCTGGGAAAGATGAGCTGAAAAAGGACACACTGACATCTGTGAGGTGGCAAGGCCAGTCTGTGCAGCAGTCCCCGGGAGCAGGACAGGGACTTGGGGTTTGCCTGTCATAGTGTGCTCCCCTGAAAACACACAATATTAACCAAAGGGTGGAGGAGGAAATTCACCTGTCTTCGCTGGGTGTCAAACCTAGGACCTTTGCCCTGAGCTGCATATCTAGTGCTTTTTATTTTGAGATGGGGTCTCACTGAGTCACTAAGTTGCTCAGGCTGGGCTGGCACTTGCTACATCTTCCTGCCTCAGCCTCCCAGAGTGCTGGAATAACAGGCATACAGCCTTGTATCCCACTAGAATTTTTTAAATTAAAAACGGGACTGATTCGTTCTTGTCCTTGACAAGGGGAGATTCAAAACTGTAGAGCTTTGATTCTTTTGTATGCCAAGAAAATTAGGGGAGTAAAAGAGACAGTATTAAGAGGGTTAATAATGCAATCATTTGAACTCTTCTTCTCTCCTGCCCCCACTGCATTCTGCTGCAAAGGAGATTTGTTACTCTGCCTGAGTTGAGGACCAGAGATCCCAAACACCACCCCATTCTCCTAGAAGAAAACTCAGGGCCAGAGATCAGGAAGCAGAAAGCGCATCCCTCTGGCCTGTCTAATAGTAACTAGACCTCACAACCACCATGCACCTGGGAGGGCAGCTCACAGGTCGACTGCTGCTCGGGCCTGAGCAGAACCCACCGTGGCTGGACTCTGAAACCCAGGGTTCTGAGTTGGATCCTCAAGCGCAGTGTTACTAAGGTACAAGTGGGATTGGAAAGGGGAAGGGAGAAGGGTTGCTTATTGTAGAACCTTTTAAATGTGAACTGGTGATGACTTCGACAAATTCAAACCACTTCATTCAGTGCTGGGTTTGGAAGCAGGTGACTCATGTCTTAAATACCTCCTTTCCCACCTGAGGGGTTGAGAGGTGATGAAGGAAAGAGAAGGCAAAGGTATTAAAATAACAAACCTCATTCAATAGATACCTTATCTTTTGAAAAACTCTCCACAGTTGACTAGAATAGGCTATAAGCCAGAGCCCTTTTAACAAGCAGATAGTGTGGAGATTCTGAAGCCATCAGGCTGACTTATCTGGTCTCCATCTACAGCCCATTGTTTCCTCAGAGTACACACGGGGGAAGCAGGATGCCTATTAATTTTCAATAGGCATCCTCCCCTTTAAGGTGCCCCTCTGGGGACTGCAGGGCCACACCACATCACCCTGGAAGAGACCCTCATGGGGAAAGTAGCAGCGTAGGGTTTTCCAGGCAGGCTCCCAGGGGCTCCTTTGAAAAGAAGAGGGACTGTTTTTAGGAGACCTAATCCCACAAAGGAGGTCCATTAACAGCATTAGGATGTAGACTGCCACCATGATCCTCTGGGGGAGAGCTTGGTCCTGACAATAGACAATTAAAGCTGATAAATCCAAGCTACTTGTTGCCGTTCTAATTCCTCCTAATTGTATGCTGCTCGTCCCTGGCTCCCGCATTCAGGGATGAAGCAAGCTACTCTAATCTCCCAAGTACCTGACCTACTTCCTACAGGATGTATTCAGCATTCTTTTCTTTCCATCTGGACTCCTTTTCCTCTTCTATTTCTCCCCCTTTCCTCATAGTTTGAAGGGAGAAGAAAAGATACTGGGGGTTGGGGGTGGGTACAGGTGTATCCAAATCAATATTATCTCTGAGGGTCTCAGTTCATTAATCGGCAACAGCTAATCACCCACGTGGGCACTTCAGTGATTAAACTGCACTTTGCATTAGACTCAACAAGTGGCACGAGGCACACTCAGGATCCAACTGCGAGGTCACTGCTAGCTGCGAAATATGCATGTGTGTGGAGACTAGGCCTCTGTGCGTGATTTTATCTGTAGCTAAGTCTCACCAATTACTCTGCCACTACCAGCTAGTCAGTGAAGTGTTCATTCTCACCCAGCGTGGCAAAGAATGTAATTCTACCTAAACAACAGAGCTTCACATGCCAGTCTGGTGCCTGCCTGCATGTGTGTGCTCTCCTCAATCTAGAAAGGAGCAAAATCCCTTTGCAATTCAGTCTTAGCCCCTGGGGTATATTTTTAATGCTAAGAAAATCTTTACAGAGACATATCTTCCAACCCTTCTTTACTTGGCATCCTAAAGAATGTATAATAATCTTACCTTAAAAAAAGCACAACTTTGGAATTAACAGTAATCCCAACAATCAAGAATAACGTAGTGCTGTATTTTTTTTAAATCCTTGTATTTTGGATATACACACAAAATATTTACAGATGAAATTATATGCTTTGGGGCATTTGTTTTAAATCATCAGGAGTAGAGTAGGGATACAGAAGAACCAGTCTAGGTCCAGAGTTGATCATTGTTGGCTGAATAACAAGTACGTTACAATATTCTCTTGAGTATTTTAAAAAACATGTTAGAGCAAACAATTTAAAAAGTAAAACTTCAAATTCCAGAGACTCCAATTAACACACTCAAGGCTGTGAGGGTGTTTAACTCCAGTTTACCTCTTTTGCATTAGTGTGGATAAAAGTTAAGTTGAAAAGCATTGATGGGAGGAAGGCATGTGCCTGCTTTATCTACGGTCCTGCCCCCATCAATAAAACTGGTCTCTGGGATTCCAGTCATTTGCAGGTGGGGGGGGGGCATGCGTTTTTAGCAGCTGGCAAACGTAAGGCACTTTTATTGCCCTTCAAGTACAGCAATACAGTCCTATCTTGGTACTCAACTGTTTTGAAACTCATCGAATTTGATACTCAATGCATTTTGATACGAAAATTGTGTCCTGGTACTTGGTACTCATTGCTTATTTGATACTAGAATTTGTTGGTGTCAATTGCTTCATGACTGGCTACTCTTTCCAGCAAAAGCAATTTGGTACCCAAAGTTTTTGGTTCTCATTGTGCCTCCCAGAATCATTTAGGGACAAGTAGTAAGTCACCACTGTAGGTTCAATTTAGTCTTTCTGATAAGATTGAAAATCGTGTTTCACTTAATGCAATTTTACAGTGACTGTACTAGGAAATGATCAGAAGCCCACTTTGCTGGAAAATTTACATGTTACAGCAATGCGTGGAGGGTATAGTGCCATCTGGATTTTTCCCTGAGTGATGCATCCTCCTCTAAACAGAGGCACAAGGAATCAAATATTGCAGGAAGCTAATTTTTCCTCTGCAGTAAGCAAGCAAGCAGCTGGCAAGAACCCAGCAGGGGCTCAACTGATAAACTGTGTCAAACTCTAACCATTTGTCAGCTCCAAGAGAAGAGAACAAGCTGAAAGATGGATTCAGGAAGTAGATTTATCTGGTGCAACACATTAACTAGTATAAATACCAGTGGAAAGAAGTAAACACATTTAGTCCTTGAGGAAGAACTAATCACAGGTACCTCACTGTTTAACTCACTGTTCTCCAAGCTTTCACTTCCTCAGCCCAATGACAGCCAACTTGTCTTGGTGTCCAACCCAGAATACATTTAAACAAATCAAAAGTGTATTTTCTTAATCGGTGTGGGAGTGGAAATTCCTCCAAAAAAAAAACCCCTAAAAATAGAAATTCCATTTGACCCAGGTAGTTCTGTGCCAAACAAACGGTAAATTCCAGTCATTTGCTGGAAAATGGATGTACTTTGAGACCATAATGTTAAATGAAATAAATCAGACACATAAGCTTAAATATCAAATGGTTTCTCTTATGTGAGAAACCCAAAGTACAAATAATTTAAAGGGCAAAATAAAAGACAGATAATAGGAAACAGGGAGATTGATCTCTTGCAAATGAGAAGAGGGCCAAGAGATGAAGGGAGGGGGGAGGGAGAGGAAGTAAAAATAATTAAGATGTGTTATATACATGTACCAACTCCACACGATGAATGTAATCATTATGTGCTGCAAATATGTACTAATAAAAAAACTTTAAGGGGCTGGGGATTTAGCTCAGTGATTAGGGTGCTTGCCTTGCAAGCACAAGGCCCTGAGTTCGATCCCCGGCACCACAAAAAAAAAAAAAAACTTTAAAAAGTGTATATTCCTGTATTTCATCAACAACCAGTTTATATTAATATAAAAAGGTTGTAGCTGGGTGTGTTGGAGCACAATTGTAATCCCAGCACTCAGGGGAGCTGTGGCAGGAAGATCCCTGTGAGTTTGAGACCAACCCGTGCTACATAGTGAGTTCAAGTTCAGCCTGAACCACATAGTGAGACCCTGCGTCAAAAAACCAAAAAAAAAAAAGAAAAAAGGGTGTGCCAGACTTGAAAGGTTTCTTTTGTGATAATGTTCCTTCTTTCTTTAGAAGAGAAGTTTTCCAAAATGTCACTGTTAATTAAAATACAGCATATTATTCTTTAAATTGTTATGTGTATTAACTTTACACATTCACTCATATGATTTTGGACCTTTTTTTTTTCTTTTTTGGGGGGGTGCTGGGAATTGAACTCAGGGCCTTGTGCTTCTTAGGCAGGCACTCTAACCACTGAGCTAAGTCCCTAGACCCCATTTTTGAAGTACTTTTAAATTCAGAAATCCAAGCAGGTAGAAGTCAGTGGACAGAACTGGGTCACTAAAGTACACAGATAGCCCTAATGGTCACAGAAGCAGACACGTGGCTTCTGGTCCAGGCTGTGCTTCTGGAGAACAGGGATCTTGGGGTCCCCTTCCTCATGCTGACTACTCTTTTGCTCACACTATACCAGTGAACCCATCCTGCTGAACAAGCCTCTATCCCTGTGGTCTTCCACCTAGTGGGCTGTGAGCGATCTCGGGCATCCTTGAAAACCCAGGACTTGGTGCAGCCTGGCCTTCATCAGGTGGCTGATCGGTGTGTCCCGCATGGATGGATTAAAAGCGAGTCTCTGGTCCCACCTGTGAATGAGGCATGGCAGTAGCCTCTGAGGATATCTTCTCCTACTGCTGCTCAGCCCTGCACATGGGCTAAGGGGTCCAGGGCAGAAGCCACAGGATAAAAATGTGCATGTGTGTGGGAGAAAGGAAGAACCTACTTCTGAGAATAGCACTTGGAAACAAGTTCACCCACTAAAAACAAAATCTCATAGACTTTCCAAGCAAAAGTGATTTACACAGTTCTTATAAGATCTGCTTTTGTCCACTCACCTGGATACACCTTCCTGCCCGAGACATCTTCCTAAAAGAGCTCTCCTCCCACTGTTAGGGCCTTCCCCTCTCCATAGTCAGTCTACCCCACAGCAATTAGGGTTAACTAGAGCAATTAACAAAACAAACTCCTTGCTGTTTAGTGGGCCGATAATTCTGATTGCAAAATTGTTTTAGGATGTGCAGAGCAGTTTAAAAAAAGATGAACAAGTTATGCAACTATTTTGCATATAATACATTTGTTTCTGTGCCGGTATGAAACAGAGTTCCACAACTTAAACAGTGCAATGATAGGAAGCTGAGACAGGAGGATCCTAAATTCAAGCCTAGCCTGGGCGACTTAGTGACTTAGCAAGATCCTACCTCAAAATAAATGAATTATATAAATAAAAAGAGCTGGGTGTAGTTCATTGTGAAGGACCTGGGTTCAACCCCCAGTACTGAGGAAGGAAAAAAATAACCCATTCTAAAATTACATTTTGCTAAATGTTGAAGCTTCCTCATATAATATTAATTCATGTCTAATGAATCTAAATTAGATTGTTTGTAGTGCTAGAGTTTTAAACTAGTCAGAGATAAATATCTCACTTTTTTCTGCTGAAAAGTTAAATAACAGCTTTTTATGTGGGGTTTTTGTTGTGTGCGTGTGCTGGGGATCGAACTCAGGGCCTTGTGCTTGCAAGGCAAGCACTCTACCACTTAAGCTAAATCCCCAGCCCCTTTATGATTGTTTTATATCAACTCCTTTGACTTTTAGAATACAGGTTTAGTAATGAAAGAAAGCAGCTTTCTATAACTCCACCTGCTAATGTTATGTCTGGAGGTGGACTGTGAGCTGCTGCCCTGCTAGAAAGGGCAGCTCCTGGTGATTGTAAACCCAGCTACAGTGAAGAATGAAAGAAACTGAGTTTAAAACTAAGAGAAGATGGTTTATTTAAAGGGACAAAAAGGGGGAAAGAGAGATGATAGATAGCTACTCGCCAAGTGGTGAGCATTGGAGAGCATTTGAAAGGGAAATACTCTTGGGCCCTTTTTATTAGATTTTCCACCATGTTGGCCCTTGGATTCCGACGGGCTCTTGGGCTTGTCTGTCACCTCTGCCTCCATTTCTCTTAGCCCTGTGACCTTTGTCTTTTGGTAGAGGGTAAGATTATGGGTAGGTGCCTTTGGGCCAGGTTATGTAGATATAAGGATCAAACAAAGGGGGTGTTTGTGATCTTTATGTTAATCACACTACCTGGGGCCTCCCCTGGAACCAGTTCCTTTGCCTTTGTCTCTTTAACTGTTGGAATCTAGCTGTCTTTATGTTTCTAACTATTGAATTATAGCTGTCTGCCTTTTAGAGTCTGGCTGTAGAGATCAAATTGTCTATTACTTTTTAATAATGTTCGATGAGGCCTTTACCCTACCTTTTCCTTACCTATGGGGACCCCTGTCCCTACACTATGGTTTAGCTCTAAATGTCCCTGAAAAGTCTTGTGTGTTTGGATGGTGATTGGAATATGAGGGTGCTATGCTCGTGCACTGAAGAGCCCAGCAACTGAATGTACTGTCAGGAAGTTGTAAAGAGGAAAACCCAAGACACCCCTTTAACTGAAGCCCAGAGCTTTATTCTGTTTCTGTACATAAGGGAATTTATAGTCCATCAAAATTATGAATTCCTTTGCAGATGTAAAATGTTTCTGTAAGTTCCTGCCTGGATGTGAAATGTTTTGTTGGTGTCCTACTTCACTTCTGTAGGATCAACCTGTCCAAAGGTCCACTGGGAGCTGTAAGGGCTGACAAATGTTCTCATAAAATGGAATGGGTAGGGGCTGGGGATTTATCTCAGTTAGAGTGCCTACCTCGCAAGCACAAGGCCCTGAGTTCGATCCCCAGCACCACAACTCCTGTGCCATGTAAATATCCCAGAAACTCCCATGCTATGTAACTTTCCCTAGCAGCCGCCATGCTATGTAAATTTTCCTCACAGCTCCCTGGTTATGCAAATACCCAAAACCTGTGAACCAATTAGCAGCTGCCAGCAGTGCACTCTATTAGCAGCAGGCTACACGTGGACTGTATAAAAGGAGAAGCAGCTTTGCTCTCAGGGCCTCAGATTCCGGGGTGAATAGGCAGTCTGGGGTTGTCAGTTTAGTAAACTGAGTTCTCCAACTCTCCGAATGATGCCTGGTTTCTTGACAGTCTGACTGCTGCAACGGTGGAGCCAGGTTCAAGGAGGGTCACTGGGAATGTGGCCTGGCAAGGTGCATTCTTTCCCTGGCTTCTCCCTTCTCTCTCTGCTTCCCGGCCGCCATTCCCTTCCACCAGGCCGCCTGCTGACTGTGGAGTAAATCCACTGAAATGGTGAGTTAAAACAAACCTCTTCTCTAAGTTGCAGGTGTGGAATATTTTGTATGAGTGGTGAAAGTAACTAATCCACCACCTCAAAAAGGGAGCATCTACATTGAACTAGGAACATGGGCTCCTTTCCACTAGAAGTCCTGTTGAGCATCTCATCAGAAGAAAATTCTCAGTGTGTTAACTGGGAAACAAACACAGTAGTCTCGGAGGGCCAGGGGAGAAAGTTATCAGAACTGGGGGTGTTTTATGTTTATTATAAGGCTGTGTTTATCTTTTGGATAGCACAAGAAACCATTGTTGGTAAGTATTATAACCTTATTCTGAATGACATTGATCACTGGAAATTCGGTTGTCTCAAAATATATAATATTTTATATACTAATAATAGTAAGAGCTAAAATCATGGATTTGTGATTTTTATGTCTTAGAAATCTAATTTAGTATGGGAAAATGAGGATTTTTTGAATAACAATTGCTTTGGAAATGAAGCCACTGATGAGTTATAGCAAACTATTCATTTGTTCATTTTTATGAGACAGGGTCTTGGTATGTAGTTCAGGCTGGCCTTGAACTTACCATGTAGCCCAGGCTGGCCTCGAACTCAGAGTGATCCTCCTGCCTCAGCCTCCTGAGTGCTGGGAGTATACGCATGCGCCACCATACCCAGCTTGCTTTCAATATATATAGCTCAATTTATAAAAATTTAATTTTAGGGGCTGGGGATTTAGCTCAGTCGTAGAGCTCTTGCCTAGCAAGCACAAGGCCCTGAGTTTGAGCCCCAGTACCCCCCAAAATATTTAATTTAAAAATAAGGTTCTCAATATAATATATCAATATATTAAATGTTGATAATACAAATCAAGTTCCATTATAATGGTTAAAATTAACTTTTTTCCCCTAATGTGGATAATTAATATGGTTAATACTTTCTTAACCAATGGGACTAATAGTTTTAAAATTATACCAATGGTTAAACCAGAGACTTAAAAATAGCATATACTAACCCTAAACATTGTGTCTGAAATATATACAATATATCAGTGTATGTTAATCTTTAACACAGGACTAAGACCTTTGGTTGCAAATGGATCTCTCCCTATGCCCTCCACAATGTCTTTACTGTACCCCCCCCCACGTACAGTGTACTGCAATTCAGTACAAATAACCTGAGTACAAAATCCTGCATTTTTGTCCTCTCCCAATATCTTATACTTACCAACACATGTTTACAAATTTTTTTTTCCTAGTACTAGTGATTGAACCCAGGGTCTTAAACATGCTAGGCAAACGTTCTATACCACTGAACTACATACACCCCCAGCCCTTTTTATTTTCAGACAAGGTCTCATTAAGTTGCCCAGACCATTCTCAAACATGCAATCCTCCTGCCTCAGCCTCCTAAGTAGCTGAGATTACAGGTATACACCTGGAGATTTACAAGATTTTTCAACCGGTATTTATCAAATCTTTCCAAAGTGTTCTACTTGGTTTTACTGTAAACAATTTTTTAACCAGTATTTTATTGGTTTATATAATATTTAATACAATTACATAAGTACAACTAGCATTATCAAATTTGGGAACAAATATAAACTACTCTCATTAAACATATAAATCGGAACGTACAAAGTAGAAATGTTCAGATTCACAAGAGTGGTGCCTACTGGGGGGCATTTTGGTTACAAAAATAATCACCATGTTATGGAGGCAGGGAGAATATGCAGATATGCAGCAGTTTAGTCATAGAGGCTGGATAAGAACTCTTCCAGGTGAGAAGCCATTACATAAATTATTCTAAGCCATGTCACTGGGGTTAATAAGTTGTCTTGAAATAGCTGATAATGGAAAGAATAGAAAGGATCTGTGATTTGAAAGCGTTACTTACTTTTTTCTTACTGTTAACGTTACTTCTGAACTATGAAATATGATTGTTAGTAATCCATACTGATCTAAAGGCAAAGGTGCATAATAAACACCATGCTTAGAAGGGCATCATGTAACAATAAGGACTTTTTCATACATGGAATTATCTGAGACGTGTTCATTGAGTTTAACAACAAATAGTGACTAGCTGACCTCAGGTCACAGCAAGATGTTTGCAAGGTTCTCCTTTGGGAGGTGAATCAGTGCTGATATTGATAAAGAAGATATGTAGCTCGCAGTTAGAATATTTTTAAAATTATGTTTAAAAATAAATTATTCTTAAAAAAATAAATTATTCTTTAACACACAAGAAACGAGTATTCATGCTAAAATTTCTATAAATAAAGAATTCGTTGACATCTCCTCAAATACTCCACCTAGATAAACTCAGGCAGGATGATTGTGTGAGCTGCTAGAGAGCAGGATCCAAGGTCAGTTTTGTCAGTGGGACCCTTGAGAATTGGAAATGAGAAGCAGTTGCTTAGCACCTACGGTGGTTCCTAACCACAGAAGTGGCAGGTCTGATGGCAGGTGGCAGACTGAAAGAGAAAAGAAAATCAAAAAGTGGCCCCTGAGTGGGGGAGAAAATCATCATTGTTCTTGGATTCCCCCGACTCTTTTCAGACCCCCACTTTATTCCATCTGCTTATGGATGTCCATAAGATTATCTCATGTGTCCCATCCATAAATCCCCAACAGAAGAAGGCTTTATACCTGAGATGATTGAAGTATTATTCCTTGCTACCAAGTGAACCTTAAAATCAGTCACTGTTAACCACTGATATGGGTTCTAGCATGTAAGTATCATTTTAAAAATGGAATCATAAAGCCAGGCACCATGTGTAAGTTCAAGGCCAGTCTGGGCTACATAGTGAATTCAAGGCCAGCCTGAACTATATAGCAAGACCAGGTCTAAATAAAATAAAATTGAATCATATTATAAGTAATATTTTATGATTCACTTTCCTCCTTGCTACTGTGAACGTCTTCCCTTGTCTACATCATTCTTAATTGTCACAGAATATTCCAAAGTGCAAAATATACCTATTTTATTTAATCAGTGATCAAACATGTCTTTTTGGAGTGGGGGGGCAGTGTTAAAGATCAGATCCAGGACCTTGCTCATGCAAAGCTTGTGCTTTACCACTGAGCTACATCTCCATCCTCAATGTATTTACAGACTATTACACAGAATATTGTGAGAAATTGGCAATTCAAATATGAAGGTCAGGAATGCTCAGTCCATGGAAAATTACCGTCTCTAGGAATCTTAGTTAATCTCTGATTCCAGTTTCACTCCTTGGCAATTTCCAGTATGCTCACTGCCCCGGAGTTGCCACTATGAATTAGTTTTCCCATCATCTCTCCCTTCCTTCAAACCTCCATGGCTCCTCTCACACTGACCTGAGACTGCCCATATCTGCTTGCTCTGTTGTGTACACCTTTACACCGTTTTCTGCTGCAGAAACACTGATGTTTAAATAAGAAAGCCTTACTGACTGTGTATACATCAATATCGTCCCTCCGAAATCTGAAGAGTCTGAACTCAAAGTCACACCTGGACCCTGAGGGATGCAGCTGAGAGCAGGGCACCTGTATCAAGGCCAACCCTGGGGCCCAATCTCCGTCCTCAGGTGATCTGCACAGTGCGGGGGTTCCACACACAGTGACTGATCTTGGTCCTAACAGGTGAACCTGTTGAAGTTAGTAAGTTGTAATCCTTTCTCTTTCCATACAAACTTAAAAATTGCAAATAACTTTTAAATAACAAAATACTTAGCCATAGGGCTGGGGGTGGAGCTCGACTATATCAAGAACATGGCCTAAAGACCCAGGCATGTATTATCTAGGCAAAACAAGAAATGAAAATAATAGTTCCTTTAATATTGTTAAACTGACCAGAAGATCCAGACAATGAAAAGGCAAAATCATTTTTGGACACTTTTTTAAACTGAAGAAATACGATATAATGGTGTGTTGCACAGCATTAGAATGTTAGTTAACACCATGACTTAACGCATTTGGCACTGGGCTTAGACCTCTGTGCACAGGGACATGAAATTCACTCGCCACCAGGATTCTGACTCCTGTTGGTTGCCTCCTGCTAAAGGGCCTGCCGGCAGCAGTTCTCCCTTCTCCTCCTCCCAGGCAGCGCCATCACTTCCCCTCCAGGGCCCACCGGAGGCAAATCTGAACACACAGGCTTGCGGCTTCCGGGGAAGCTTAAAGGCCTGCTGGCAGAAGGTTCCCTTCAAAGCACCCCTGGAAGTCTGTGTGGGATGAAGAGTATTGAAACCATCCTCCTTCCAGGGAAGAGCTAAATCCACCCCACCATGTTTCTGTTCTCATTTACAGGGGCGCAAGACATAAATGGTTAGAAGGTTGTCTTGCGGTTCCCCCACGCAGGCAGCACCACAGACAGCAGGAGAAGCCACACACACATCTGGGCGAAGCCTCCTAAATGAGAAATGCTGAAATCCGGTTATCCGGTGTTGAGTTTTATTAGAACTGGATCAGAGAGAAACACTGACTGTAGGATGGAAGAAGGAACTCTCTAACTCCTGCTCCCCTTGTCATGTCCCCCCCACCCCTGCTCGTCTTTTCTGTAACAAATAAGAGAACTAACTGTGTTTGAGAAATCTGAGTACCTTCGTCTCAGGTGAGACACACTCAGCTATGTGCTGCAAGTCAGTGTAGAGAGGACAAGAAAGATCTCATTTCCCAAAGCTACCGATTCACAGCCTAGAATCCTGCTTAAAACCTACGTATTAACCCCCCGCCAAGTATCCCTGGGGGATGATTTCCAAGTCCAATTAGTTGTTACCTTTTAGAAAGTGAATTTACTTTTTACTCTCTTTTTCTGCCCACAAAGAAATAGTTAAGAAGGTAAATGTCTACAACCTGGTATGGACACAAATACAAAAGCCCCGGCAAGGACGTTAGAAAATGGAACACATCAACAGTACACCATTACAGTATGACCCATGAATGCTTTCATTAGTAGTCCCCACACTTTGCTGCACACCAGAATGATTTGGAGAACTTAAAATATTGATGTCCGGGTTGCATCTCAGTCCAATTAATTAAGAATGCTGGGGTGGGACCTCAGCACCTCTATTTTTTTTAAAGATCTTTGGGTGATTCCCATATACTGTCCAGTTTGGGGACCACTGTTTTATTTGCTCACTTTTTAGATGCTATCCACACTTAAAATATTCCCTTCCCTAATGCCTCCCAGCAAAGACAGTGTACTATGGTTGTGGGATACTAACAGGAACAGCTTTTGAATGTATGCATTGGATTGATAATAGACAGTTGGCCTCTGAGATTAACAAAGAACTGGGACAATGAGACCAAATATACGAGTTCTGTACTCAAAGGCATGACTTAAAGTGGTTCATGTCTGTGGCCATGGACTGTGTTCCTAATTTCAGTTACAAGTGAATATTGTGGCATGAAAAGGGAACCACCATGAAGAATGCGAATGGGTACACACCAGTGCAATACACAATACAAGAAAGCCAACTCCAAATTCTACCTGCTACTGAAAGTGGAGTAGTACTGTCATCCTCATGTATTAATTTTTTGTTGGATGTACATATACATACACATATATAGCCATCATTCTTTAACTCTCATCATTATCTGATTTAGAATATGAATGAAAGGCATGACAAGATGTATTCTTAATATAAATGGTTCAAACATATCATTATAAATCATTGATTTTTCAAAGAAACAGGCTGGAAGATTATCTTAAATTCTGAGTAGTGATGTGCACTTGAAGTTCCAGCCACTCAGGGGGCTGAGGTAGGAGGATCACAAGTTTAAGATCAGTCTAACAATTTTTTTTTTTTTTTTTTTTTTGGTGGTGCCGAGGATCGAACTCAGGCCCTTGTGCTTACAAGGCAAGCACTCTAATCACTGAGCTAAATCCCCAGCCCCAGTCTAACAATTTAGTAAGAACCCGTCTCAAAATAAAAAATAAAATGGGATGGGGGAGTAGCTTAGGGGTTAGAGCACTTGCCTAGCACATGCAAGACTGGGTTTGATCCCCAGCACTGCAAAAGGACAATAAAGTACTTGAGGATAGCAAAAGCTACTCTGTGGAGTATGGCATAATGCCTAGCACATGGTCAGAACCCAGTATGTTTTCAAATGAACAAAAGATAAAGCACTATGCTGTACGGCAGTGGTGGCAAACCTGTGGCACACGTGCCACAGTGGGCTGTATCACTGAAAGCTCTAAAAGGTTTGTCATTACTGCTACAGAGTAATTAAATCCACATATCAGTGATGCTGTCAATATTTGCATAGAAAAAATAGAAAAAGATCTTAATTCTTAAAATTTTAGGATTAACCTAAATTTCTAGATATTTATAAACCATACTTTATTGGTATAACTTTTCCGGAAAGAAATTTAGCTATAAGTTTCAAAAGCCTTAATAATTAATAACCTTGGGTCAAATGATTATATTGATGGGAATATATCTATAGGAAAATAATATGAACAAAGTTATGTAAGCATATTTGATTACAATGTTATGTAAGTTATAACAAACAAAAATGATATTAATATTCAAATTTACTAAACAGATTTGTTAAATAGATTATGCCAAGGCCACATGATATAACTATTATTCAGCCATTAAGGAAGTCTGAAATAAAGGCAATATGAAAAATTCTCATGAGAAAAGCAGAGGCAAAATATACTGTAATTCTATTTGTATTCTTGCAACTACTAAAAATGCCCTATCTTTTATATGCTAAAGAAAACATCTAAAACAATTAAAAGGAAGTAGCTGAACACTGATTCCCAATTCTGTTCCTCTAATCAGTCTTAATGAAGTCAACAGTTTTGTCATGAATTTCAATTAACTACAATCCCCATCTGACACACACCCGCTGGTCTGTATAGTGGGTTGGTCTTTCAGAAGACCAAATGTATCTGCCTTTGAAAACTGATTTAGCATACAACAGACCAAAAAAAATGGCAACTACTTAGGAAATCTGAAAAGATGATCACTAAAAACAAATTGAGAAAGAGGTAGTGGATGGGGAGAGGGAAGTACTAAATCTATCTTCCAAATTTTCTCCTTTTCTCTAGCATGTGAATTTGATCACAGCCCATAATCAGTTTGGAGAAGGTGAGAAACATACATAGGGCATTAGAAGCCGACCCTTAATTTCCTATTCTCACTGAGGCAACCTCTTCCACTGAAGTCAGGCAATCAGTGAAGAGTGTAGCACACAACAGTGCATTTTTTATCCAGCAGAAATATTTAGCTTGGCTATCTGCCAGGGAATGCTGGAAGAACGGACTGCATTAGGGGATTTACCTTCCACGTGTTTGGCACGTGTCATTGAAAGTATCTGAGATGCAGCTCTTTCTCCGTAATATCTGAGCTGTGGGAAGTGCTGTCAGACTACGGGAAATATAATGAAGCTTCTTGCTGTAATAAGATACAACATCACCTAACTTTACAAGTTTAGCATTCTTCTCAGATTCTAGCTTGCTTTCCTTCCATGACTGATACAACTATGTATATAGGGACATTCTAAGTATCTGTTGCTACTGGAAGGGAAAAGTGTATTTCCCCTAAATTCTAAACATGCTTTCATTTTTGTAACACTCCACATCACTTTGGAATTGTGACAGTCTAGCATGAATATGATCAAAATACATTACACACATTGGAACACCTCCCAAATATGTGAAACTAGGGAGGGGTATTGTGAGGGGGATGATGGGGTGATGATTAAAGTATGTTATATACATGTGCAAATTTGCCAAAATGAAGCCCATTAATCTGTATAATCAATATGTTCTAGTAAAAAATGTAGGAAGAAAAGATTAAAAGATAATTGAAAAGGAGGGGGAAAACCTCTCGATTGCAATTAAAAAAAAAACAAAACTTTGCAACATATGGCAGTTTTAGCATATTCACTTATCATTTAAAATTTCTTATTTGTTTGTTTGCTTGTTTGTTTTTAAATTTTTAATTCTTTTTGTGGTGCTGGGCATCGAACTCAGGGCCTCAGACATGCTAAGGCAAGTACTCTACCACTGAGCTGTTGTTGGGAGTTCCACGTAACCAAGCTACTGAATCTGTTCTCAGCTATGTGTCAGTTTTTAAACTAATTTGACCATATGCTAAGGTACTGAACACTTTGAATATTTTGTAGACTCCAGATGTCAGAAAAGATCCTATACTATAGCCCTCTTCATTTCATAAGAGAAGCAAAATGACAAACATTCTGGGAGTCTGAGGCAGGAGGATTGCAAATTTGAACACAGTCTGGGAAATTTAGGGACACCCTGTCTCAAAATAAAGAATAGCAAGGGGCTGGGAATGTAGCTGAGTTGGAAGGTCCTGGTTTCCATCCCCTGTACCAGAGAGAGACAGAGAGAGGGAGAGAGATCATGAGTTGAGCATTGTGGTGCACTCAGGATCTGCAGCCTGAGCAATTTAGTGAAATCCTGTTTCAAAATAAAACATAAAAGAAAGCTGGGGCTGTAGTGCCCCTGGGTTTGATTCCCAGTACCACAAAAAATAAAAAAGTAAATAAATAAGCCAAAGGGTTGAGGATTCAACCAAAGGGTTGGGGATTTAGCTCAGGGCCTTGTACTTGCCATGGTTTGCCTGGCAAGTACAAGGCCCTGAGTTCGATCCCCAGTAAACCCCCCCAAATAAATGAATGAATGAATGAATGAATGAATAAATAAATAAGCCAAAGTCTGTAGATGCAAGTTTTAATGAGTGCTTTATGAGAAAGATACTATAATTTATGTGAAAAGGAAGGAAGGAGAGTGTACATACTGTACACAGATACACATATGGAAGGCTACACAGAGGCTGAAAACAGTTGGTATCTCTAAGGAAAAGAAGTGGGTGGCAGGGATGTGTCTAGAGTTTTTCCTTTGTGCTCTTTGGCATCTTTAGGATTTTGACCCATATGAATATATTTATGCAAAATAAATATAATTTAGATATATTATATGTAAATTTCTTTAAATTAAAAATCATAATGTCACTGAAGAGATGCTCAATCTTGATGCAAGACCATTTGTGGTGCCGGGAATCAAACTCAGGGCCTTGTGTTTGCAAGGCAAGCACTCTAATTGCTGAGCTAAATCCCCAGTCCCGATGCAAGACCATTTGGCAGATGAACACATTTTAATTGTGGTTAAAAATGTAGGGGCTGAAGATTTAGCTCAGTGGTACAGCGCTTGCCTAGCAAGCACAAGGCCCTGAGTTCAATCCCCAGCACCCCTCCAAATATATATATATACCATTTAAATCATTTTATGTGTATAGCTCAATGGTATTACTTTTACAGCATTATGCAACTATCACCACTACTTCCAGAACCTTTTCATCACCTGAAACACAAACTCTGTACTCTCAGTGCCCAGTAATCTTACTCCTTTCTATTTTCTGTTGGTACAATTCTGCCTTTTCCATTTACCTCAAATAAGTGGAATGATAGTCCTGTTGTGTCTGGCTTATGTACCTTCCCACGATGCTTCCCTGTTTCATACATGTGTCACCACCTCACTGCTGTAGGTGGCGAGTAGCCCAGTGTACAGACGTGCCCCATCTTGTTCAGCCCCCTTCTGTCAGTGGACACTCAGGGTGTTTCCATCTTTTGGCTATTGTCAATATTGCTGCTACAAACAATGGCAGAGTATCTGAGGCTCTGTTTTCAATTGTTTTGAGTATATAGTCAGGAGAACTGCTCAGTCATATGGTAATTCTACGTTTAGCTTTTTGAGAAAGCAAGCTTACACATTTTAACACAAATATTATAGGAATTTATTCCAGGGAAAGAACTATGGATGTATCCAGAGAATTATCTACTAAGTTTTTGACCATAAATCCTGTTTTCATATATTAAAAGTTGGAAACAAGCCAAATGGTAAACAATATGGAATCAGTTAAATGTACTATTTATACAAGCAAATTCTACAAGGCTGTTTGGGGCAGCGGTTCAGAGATTTGGCTCTGAGGTCACTTTGCTTGGGTTAAGATCTTGACTACTCACATATTGTCTGACTTTAGGCAAGTTAATTACCTTCTACTTCTCAGTTTTCATTAGTAAAATGGAGATAATAATAGCATTACATTCACTGTGAGGTTGTGAGGACTAAATCACTTAATACACATGAAGTATCTGGAAAAAAGCTTAAGCAGAATGTGCTTAATAGATGTCCACAGGTATGTTTCAAATACTTTGCAACAAGCATGTCCTAGGGTTGTTTTTTGTGCTGGGGCTCGAACTCAGGGCCTTGTGCTTGCAAGGCAAGCACTCTAACCACTGGGCTAAATCCCCAACCCAGCATGTCCTAGTTTTATAATAAATAATAGTGTTACAGAGATATATAATGGGGAAAGTACTTGGATTTATAACTTGTATTACTATAATCATTTTGGTGGAAAATATATATTCATAAAAAGATTGAAAATGTATACACAAAACATTAATCATCAATTATAACTAGGTGGCAGAAATACTATTGATTTTTTTCTTTTCTGTATTTTTTCAAATTATTAAGAATGAATATTACTTTTATAATTGAAAAAAGTTAAAAATTAGGGGAAGAGCAATCTTCTACTTTTTAAAATATTCATTACATTTTTAGTTTGGATGCCTCAAATTAAACACATTTTGTTGTACTATCTTTTGAAATGTTGAATGCTAAAAATCCAGTCTGCTCTGAGGGAGAATTCTGAAGAAAAAAAAATTGTCTTCCATGAAACTGCTTACTTGATTAAAATCTTATTTACACTTTTTTTAAAAATTAAAACCTGGTAATCATCTTTGATGGTAAAGTTCTAAGACTGACTTGGCCAAGCCCTCCACCCAGCTTCCTCCTGCCTTGTGACATGGTCTGCCAACTCCTCCTGTCCATCTGCATGATGAATTAAATGTATGACAGTTATGACAGGTGAGGAGTACATGGAGGGGCTTAACCAGCAGGGATAAGATAAAGCCCCCATTTAAGAACAAAGCCCCCACCAAAGCCGGCCCATTAATGACCAAGCACAGAATCTCTTTATTTGTCCTGCTGGGAGGGAGCAGGCTGAAACACAGACAATAGGTGGTTAGGCAGGGTGGCTGTTTCTCCAAGGGCTTCCCGACCAACTAATTGAAAATCTTTGATATTCTGCTAAACATGTCTGAAAGACAGCCTCAGCTTCCCTGAACAAGGGCAAGGCGGCCTTTCAATGTTGTATTAACACAATAGACTTAAATTTACAGCT
This sequence comes from Hystrix cristata, assembly GCA_004026905.1. Taxonomy (NCBI): domain Eukaryota; kingdom Metazoa; phylum Chordata; class Mammalia; order Rodentia; family Hystricidae; genus Hystrix; species Hystrix cristata. The sequence goes on along the minus strand of PVJO010001398.1, from coordinate 103,300 downwards.
GGACTAAGTGGAATTACTGTATATAAACCATAATATCTATCTGCAGGGATCCAGCTAAGCCCTAGGAGAGACTAGTCTAACAGGACAAATCCAAGGAATTTTGGAAGTCAATCCATTAGGATTACAGGGCAGCCCCTCATTTTGGAAGTCACAGGCTCAATCTATGGAAACAATGAAGTCTCAATCTTCTTTTTTCCTAACCTCTTATCTGAAGGCCTGTTGACCTAGTTTTTATTTAAAACAAACTGAGAAACTACAGATGACCTTGTAATTATTTTCTATAATATTTACACAATGTCACTGAACAAGCATCCTGGTCATGTATGAACTTTCCTGGGGTAGTAAAAATATCCTTTGAAAAGTATTTGTATGCCAGAGTGTAGCCCTTTTCGTAGTTACATTAATGATACATGCTAAAAATACACATAAGTGAACTGTTGTTACAGTTTCCTCCTTCAAGACTTCTAGCCACTGTTAGTTTCCTCTTATTAACACCACAACATGTTGTAAAAGGAGTTAAATTATACAATGCACTGTTACCTCGGATCTAGAGCTTGTGGATTGACTTGTGTGGGGCAGGTCTACACACAGCATTTCTAACTAAGAAATGCTGGAGGGAGAAATAATAAATAAGATCATCCACAAAAAGACTTCAAAGTCACACACATTCTCCAGCCATTATGGTAACCTCCAGGGACCCTGGCGCTCAGAACAAATGTGTGGCTGGAAGTCCTGGCCATCCAGCAGTCCGCACACAGTTAGTGCGGTGGACACAGCTTCGGGAGGTGAAGGCCCTACCGAGAATCAGGTAGACTAACAGTGAGGTGCATCTGGTCTCTTCTAAGATGATGCCAGAGTGATTCAGGTAATCAGTGGACCCATGTTCCAAACGAGACCCAGGGATTGACGTGGGAACCCCACCCATGTCCTTGAGGCTCCAAGACTCTTCAGGGCTCTCTGCTGTCCCTCTGCTCCAAGCCGGTGGAAAGTCTCTTGATCAGCGCTTGCTTTCTTTCAGTGTCTTGAGAACTCAGGCCCCGCATGCATCCTTTCCTTCTCATTAGGGAGCACTAGCTCTGGGATGTGAAAGGTAAGAACCTACTTTGGCCCACACTTCCGGGGACCTGGGAGAGAGAGGTTCCCTGTGTCCGGATGCACCAATGCTGCCTGCACGCTTTCAGAAGACCAGTTCTTGCTCTCCTCTGCTCACTTTCTCCATTTCAGTGGGAGAATTATTCCCATGGTCTTCAAAACCTCCAATTCAAGTCACTTAGCAGATAATCCTCAAGTATTTGGACCACTGCAGAAATGTCCACCTGAGTTTTAACAGCCCACCAGTTTTCCCTGCCTGAGCAATTGCGCTGCTGCCTTGTGATCGGGCCTGGCTTTCGTCTGTCCACGGCTCGACACCCGCGGTGGACATTTTGCAGCAAAGCCAAATAGACGGGAGGCAAACTGCTTTTGGGCCTTATCTGAATGATGATACTTAACTTTCACCACCTGGGCTGGGCCTTGCTGAGGAAAACAGCCACACTCAATTACTGTCTCTTTCTCCTCGACAACTACTGTTTAACCCCACTTCCAGCTGATAGGGACTGGTAGAAAACACAGTGCTATTTTTAGGCAGGACAGTGATTTCCCCTTTCATGTATGAGGAATGCTGAACTTCCTCTTACAGTTGCTGGATTGGGAGTAAAATTTTAATTTTAGGGCATTGTTGTTACCCGCTGCAGAATTAATGAGCTTTACCCTTTCTAAGGTGATTTTAAATTCAGTTATTCTCTGTGCTGCTCTCTGTTAAAAGGCACAAGTAAATAGAATAGAGACTAAATTCCTACAAGCCACACTCTGACACAATTAAAAAAAGGGGTAATTTACTTTAAATAATTAGACTACTATACAAGGGAGAAATTAACCAAAATAACATGGACACTTTTTTGCCTTCTATCCTCCTTCTCAGCTGTTCCCCTTACCCATATTTTGATTTGTCTTTTTGTTTGTTTTGTTTTGTGGTGCTGGAGATGGAACACAGGACCTCACACACGGTAGACAAGTGCTCTAACTCTGAGTTATGTTGCCAGCCATCTTTAAATCCCAAGCTAACAAATGATTTGATCAAGAGTTTGGTTCACTGTGTAGTAAAACTACAATAAAATTTCCAGAATTGGCTAACAAATATATTTAGAATTAATCATCATACATTTCTTTCATATTTCTTCTATTTTTTGAAAATTATTTCTCAAGGAACTAGAGAAATCAACTAAATTGATTCGTTATCTCTGTGCATAAAAGGATGTCTTAGAGAAAACATGGATCATACACAGGGCAAGCAGTCAATATCTGATTCTTAAATACTTGAAAACAAGAAGCACTCTCATGCCTGACAAATTAGTAATTCATGCTTTTGCTTTCAAACTTTGTTGCTCATTTCTTCATATGGGCAGGCAAGGCACAGTAGGAGACATTTGTAGGCAAATGCAGATTAAGACCAAGAAAACTACCTGTGAAACCAACTTCAGGTCACACTAGTCCATGCCAAGACTATTTCCTCTGTGGCCAAGATGTGAAAGACTGGGAGCCCAAATACTTGGTGTATAAGGCAGCCTTTGAAAATCTAAGCGCATTATTTCCTCTGCTGCTTTTTTCCCAGTTGAAGAATGATCTAGAAAGGAGGTGTTGAGTTAGTTTACGATGACCTCTGCCTGACCTGGTGGTAAAGGTTTTAAGGGCTGAGCGGGCGCTCAGTCAGGAAGCCCCCAAAAAACAACACAAGAAAAGGGCTGCATTTGTGGGGACCTGGAATCACCCCACTGTTCTTATTGTAGATGGAGGGCGTACCCTTTGCCCTTTGGGGGGCAGGGAATCCATTCATCTTCATTTAGGCTTGGGGGGTGGTGGCTAGAAGGAGACCGGACTACCATTTCCTTTGGCTCTTAAGGACAGAAACCAGTAGTGATTATTCATCCACCAAATCCTTCTAGAAATAACCAGGGAAGAATGAACATTCTCTGAACATATCAACTGTCTTCCTGTTGGAAACCAAGGTTCTGCAAGCTGGGCAGCAGCAAGCCCAACCCTGTAACTGAAAAAGGTGCGTGGATTGGGGATGGGAGTTATGTTGTAAAAGGTTTTGAAAGATCTTCACTGCCTTTTCTATTATGGAACAACTTCTGTTAGAGCAGTTCGCTATAAAGGATATTTCACTCATAAAAAGGGTCAAGAGCAGCCAACGTTTTCTACGTATGACCACTTACGATGACTTTAGTGAAATTCAAATGCCCATTGGCCATGGCTCAGTGTCACCCAGCACTGGAAACACACCTCATATTCTGTAGTGTAAATCAGTGGAAAAATCAGTTTTAAGATGCAAATTTTCATGTTATGGGTGAGCCTCACAAAGGAGTTACGCATTTCCCTTCCCTATGTTTGGTTTTCTGTAGGACAAAGAAACAGAAAATTATCCTTCATACTTAGATCTTAAAGAATTAAAAAAAATTACTACACATGATGACATGATGGAGTTGTATTCATATATAAACATATAGTAAAATGCAGATTTAAAGTATAATAGAATATGTTTTTAAGAATCTATAGACAGTTCCAAATTTGAAATGAGTAAGAACTTCTTTATAAATAGCCTAAAAGTGTTATAAAAACGAGATTTTTTGAAATTTTAAATAGACTGGACACTGATAAAGATATTAGAACTTCACTGATAACTACTTTTTACTTGCTTATTGCGGCATTTTCCAGAAATTTTCATCTTTGCCAGTCTGAGAAACAAAATGGATTGGGATTATTGGTTTTGGATCAGAGTAGATCTTCTCCTTGAATATATCTTATAACTGTGCTTTGAAGCCTGTCTATTTCACATCCGGGCCTCCTGGACAGGCCGAAATTCTAAGTAGAAACTGATCATTGATGGACCAGAACTGAATTTGCCTGGTAATATTGTTCATGCTCCCAGTGCTTCTGAAATGTATGAAGACCTCTGCCCCTAATTAGCTGGAAGCTTTAAGCGCATCACTCAATGTCTCTGAGCCTCAATTTCCTTATTAAGACTGTCTAACAAGAAATAGTATGTCTTATGCTATGGTAGTTTTCATTGCTGGGTATAGGGGTTAATTTTTTTTTTCTAGGGATGGCCAAAATGAAGTAGAGAAACTAAAATCTGACCACATACCAGACATTACATCTGAAACAGCAATGAGCTCTGGGACATAATTACCATGCCACTGTACAGACAAGTTCGTCCAGAAGGGAAGACAGGGCTATCCGGGAGAGGTGGCAACTGCAAACCAAGTGTTTAAGGACAAGGCTGACTGAAACTGCTGAAGACACCCAGTCCAGCTCAGGGGAGCCACTTAACTGGATTTCCTGATCCTTGGATATTCAACTGAAAGCCAAAAGGGAAGCAGGGGGCTTTGGCGCTGGGGTTGGGATTCTCCTTGTTTTTGTGTCTGTCTCCAGATAATTTCTCCCATTCCCGGTTCTTTTGAAACAGATGATACCAGGCATTGCAGTACCTCAGCTTGTTGCCATCATCCACACAGATCATCTGGCCAATCGTCTTTCACATGGAAGACTTTCCCTCGCTTACTGTCTTCATCCCTACTGGTACTTCTTATTACCTCTGACATCTCCTGATATTTTCTTGCCTGTCATCCCCATCCCAGGCATCCTCTCTCAGTCTACTTACTGGTCCTCACACCATGACACATACTTCTAAAGCTTCTGTCTCTAACCTCCTCCTCTTCAGTCTTGCCAGCACATTTTTTACTACTCTGATGCTTAACATTCCTCAAATCACATCAGATCTTCCAATCCAATAAGTAATTGCCCTTCTGTTTCATTCTCCACTAAGTCTCAATTCCTTTCTCACTGTCTTCAGGTCTATGATGCAGCCTAACTGCTATTGTATGTAATTTTTTGTTACATGGTCCCTCCTTTCGCATACTTACCCCAACTCCCAGTATTCAAATGAGTTATCTATGACTATACACTCCACTTCTCATCTCAGTCTCTCCCTAACCCACTGCAATCAATCTTGTCACATGTTTACCAGTGACTTTCACCTTGTCAAATAAATGGGAAATTCTCTGTTCTTGTTTATCTCTGAGCTGTACTTGACAAAATCACGCTTTCTTGAGAAAATTCTTCCTTTGACTTGTAACCTCTATACTCTCCCATTTTCTTCTTACCTCACTGACCGCTTCTCGTGATTTCCTTTACTGAGTTTTAATCTTTCTCCTTAAAAAATTAGCGTGAGCTGGAGCTCAGCTACATCTAATGCTTGAGTTCAAATAACCAATAAACAATGACGACTGTCAATTTTAATCTCTAGCCCAAAGCATCCCGAGTACCAGATTCCTATAAATAGTTCCTTACTTGATATCTTTATTTTGATATTTAAGGGACATCTTGATCTTAACAATCCAAAAGAGAATTCTCTCTTTTCAAAACTGCTGTGCGCCCATCTTCCAATCTCAGTGAGTAGTACTTCCATTCACCAAGACCAAAGTTAGGAATCATCAGTCATTTATGATTCCCTCTGACCCTCTATCTCCCCCATTCACATCTAATCCATCTAAACCAAGTTTCTGGCTTTACCTTCCCAATATATTCCAAATCCTCCAACCACACCTCACCATATCTACAACTACTATCTTTGCCCAAGACACTTTGATTTCTTGCCTAGAGGATTGAATGAGTGACTCGGCTAACTGGCCTTTTCTTCCTTCTTGTCCCTACTATCTGTTCTTCCTCAGCATTCACGCTGTAGAACATTAATCACATCATGTCAATCCAATGATAAAACTTACTAAAGGTTCCCCATCATCCTCAGGATGAATTAAAATTTCTTACATGGCAGAATATGCAAGCAAGACCGTCCATTTTCTTCCTGACCTTTGGACTACATCTCCTTTTACCTGCCCACTGGTTTTCCAGGCTCCAGCTACACTGGTTTGGGTTTTTTTGCTCTTTCTCCAATGAACAGCACATTCCCTTTAAATCTGTACTGGTCTTCCTGTCAGGTTTGACAGGGTGCTCTCACTCATTTTATTATAGTCAAACAGCTCCTCCTCAGAGATCTTCCTTGTCTTCCTTTATCTAAACAGCACCCCATTCCATCATTCTTTATCCCCTCCTCATCATTCTTTATCCCCTCATGCTGTTTTAGTTTCATTATCATCATCACTATCTCTTGTCAGTACTAAAATTATATTTGTTAATGTGTTTATTGGTTCATCTTTCTGTCCCACCAAAATGTAATCCCCTTTGGGAATTCAGAACAATGCTCAATGCAGGTAGGTACTCAAATATTTTTGGATGAAAGAATAACTGAATGAATGGTCGAAAACTTTGAACACTTAGACATTTAAATTTGGTTCATCAATTAATTGTTGTGCATAGTGAATTCTTGAACAAGATGCTGACATTATGCAGTTGTCAAAGAACAGGGATGTCAAAGTAGAAACAAATGGAGGATGGAATTCATCTGCTGTGAAGTTGCAATGGACCGAACATTTGTATCCTCCTAAACTTTATATATTGAAATCCTAGCCTCCACTGTGATGGTCACGGGAGGTGGGGCCTTCCAGAGGTAACCGGGTGCTGAGAATGGGATTAGTGCTCATATAGAAGGGACACCAGAGAGCTCTCTCACCCTCTTCCGACCATGTGAGAAACCAGTAAGAAATTGGCAGTCTGCAATCTGGAAGAGAACCCATGATGCTGAACTCTGACCTCCAGAACCATGAGAAATACACTTTGGTTGTTTATAAGCTATTCAGTCCATAGGACCTGGTTACATTCACTGAAACAGACTAAAGGCTATTCCAAGAATCACCTCAGAGTTGAAAAGAACTTTTGCTAAATATTAGTATAGGGTGGAATACAATGTAAGGAGAGGCCAAGGAGAAGAGAGTCATAAAACACTTCAAGACCATAAACCTAGACAACAAGAAGTGTTCCCTGCCCAAATGGGGAAGTTAGGGGGAATTAGCAAAGGCATGAGAGAAGGAAATGAAAATTAATTTGCAGGAAGTTCTACTATATTTAATAGCGAAAGTTGGACTATTAGTTTCAGAAAAGACTTTTCCTTATTTTCAAATTACCTATATTTGTATAGCTAAAAAGGAAAGTGAGTTTCCTTAAACCTTAAGGTTTAAATCACATTTTCTTAGAGAAAGAGTTGTATAGACATAAATACTGAGTTATACTGACTTCAGTCCCTAGCTCTGAGGAAACACACACACACACAACACCTGAATTTTATACATAGCAGGATCAAGTGATTATTATTTCCAGTTTCATTTTAAAAATGATTTATGGTTCTGCTAGGAATCTTCTGTCACTGCAAATGATTTAAAATGTCTCTTTGACGTGCTTTCCTTTGAAACAGTGAATTTGGCATTCTCTGCATTGACATATGTAAAGTTGATTTATTAGAAAGAAAAATCAATATCATGCAAGAAACCAGTAAAATCGCCTGGAAATTCAGGAGAAGCATACACACACACACACACACACACACACACACACACACGCACACATGCATCAATTTATACTTCATTCACTATGCATCCCGAATCAATAAGTGTGGTGAAAAATTAAGGACTACTGCATTTTCTCAGGATCTATGTGAAAAAGCAGCATTTATGGGAATATATTTGGCAGGTGTATGAGACAGAAAGCTTCTTTCTGCCTTTCTGTACAAATATAACATGAACAACAGTGCTTGAACATGCTTTTCTCTAAACCACTCATAAAAATTCTTGAGGTTCTTAACCTTACTGGAAAAGAAAACCTCAGATGACTATAAAGTAAATACACAGCATATTCTCAATATCATGGCCATCTTCAAGCAATTTCTCACACTTATAATGCATTTATTTTTATACAAAGCAGATGCATGTCTTTCGGGCAAACCATGCCTTTTATTCTTATGTTGTGAAAGTCCCTTCTAATTAAAACAGGAAATACAAATTTCCTTGTCTAGTTCTGAGGATAAATCCCACTTAGCACACGCAGCTGTCTGCAATTTCTGTCGAACACTTTCTGGCCATTCTAAATGTGCACTGCCACATTCCTCTTTCTGGGGTCTTTTTGCGTCTGTACACGTGGCCCCTGCGTGCTCACCCCCCAGGCTTTTGCACGCCTTGGGCATACAAAGCTAAGTAGCAAACACAAGTCGTGCTGCAGTTTCGAAAACTTGAAATTCAGAACTGAGAAGGCTGAGTATGTTCTAGAGGAAGTGTTAAGTAAAATGCGTGAAATGAGAAGTTATTCGAAGAAAGGGCCAGGGATGGAATGCAGGAGGAAAGGTTGGTGAATTTCTTTTAAAAAGTCATTCTTCAAGTGCTTTTGTAGTAAGGCTCCAATTGCAATTAGGAAGAATCTGGTCCCACCTTTCTAATTAAAAAGCACAAGTAGTTCCTTTACTGACCACAACAAAGGGCAAACAGACTCAAACCCACTTCCTTCACAGGAGTGTCTCTTTAGAACTGTTTCTAAGCAGTTGTGTGGCTGATAAAAATGGGCCACTGGGTCAGAGGGAATTAAAGCTCAAGCCAGTTGATACACATCACACTGGAGTAGATGAGCAGGGCAGTTTTGCAACCTTATGCAGCTACATTGATATTCCTCTTAGTTGCATGTTAGTGCTGGCCAGTTAGTTCAAGTCCAGTCACTTGCACAGGTGAGGGAGCGAGAGGTAGGGAGGCCATAAACTGCCCTCCTTCCCTCAGGGGTAGATCTGTGGGTTTGAGTCCACACTCCCCGTGCTCTTCTGTTTCTTCACTGAGGGCTCGCTCACTGCACAAGGGTAGAAGACAAGGACCCTCAGTCCCGCTGGGCTGTGCAACAAACACTTGGTGATGGAAGTTCGTGCTTCAGTAATGAAATAAAACTGCTTTGTAGTTTCATCCGTAAAATATTACAGTATGGAAATTCTTAACTTGAAGGCTCTTTCTTTTATCCTTAAATACCTCAATTTCTACTTTTATATCTGCAGCAAAATGTACTTTTCCTTGAATGAAAAAGTTAAGAATGAACTTCTCTCCCAATCATCTCCTGCTATACACATCCTTAATTTTATTTGGATTCTCAGTCAATTGTCTTATTACTTAATGTAAATTTGCAAGTTCAGCAAAGTAATGGTGGTGCCTTGAGACAACAACAGGAACACTGGCAACTACCAGTTTCAATAATGACTCCAATTGCCTTGGAATCAGGGGCCAGGAATTGCTTCTGTGATTCTCCATCAGCACAAACATTTTTCAACTGCAGCAATAAATTGTTCAATTGGCGAAATGTCTACAAGTTCTGCTCAAAACACCTTGTGAATTGTTTAATTAGCAAACTCTTGCAACACTCGACAAACAGAAATTGGCAAGTTAGAGAGACACAAGGTCCCTTAAGTATTAACTGTGCTGATAATCTAATCCACAGGCTTTTCAAGGGGACACATAATCCATTCTCCTTTTTCCCTCATTTTGGATACTCAAAAGATAAAATGGTCTACCAAGTAAATAAAATATAAGGGAAATATAGATAATTAGTTATGATAGTGAACCAGATTGCTAATCATATGCTAGGTCCCAGCCAGACTAATATGCCTCATGTATATAATAATGCAGGACATATATGTATCCTCCCAAAGGAATGACAGCATTTTGTTCGCACAAATACAACTAAATCAAAGAAAAAAAAAATCCCTTTAAAAACCCAGTCTTCTTTTTGTTTTACCAAGCTGCAAAGTAGAGATTATCAGAAATAAATGTAAGGGCCCCTACCTGTTCCTTTTCGGCCCCAACACTAGGAAGGCTCAGTTAGCTGTGGTGTATAACTGCCGAACCACCTTAGGTCCAACGCTCCTGCGGGGTGTGGTGACCAAGCCAAACCTGTTCTTTGTTGGGCACCATGAGATAAGGCCATGCTTTGAGAGAATGATTTCCTTCCTTAGCTCAGACAGTCCAGGACATATCATTTGGAGAAATGCAAGTTAGCTGATGGATTCTGTGTCACAGAGACCCAATAGCAACACAGATCATTTCAAAATATTTTCTTTCAAGGCTGTAAATGAACCATCAGTATTCATGACAGTGATGAGTAAAATGTATAGACTATCAAAACCCTGTTGTCACCATATATTCAAAATACACATCTGCCCTGCCAAAGATCCATAGTATGTTTCTGCTTAAATATGTTCATGAAGGAGTACGTACTTGTTATTCCCACAAAGATCAAAGAAATTTAAACCTTTTCTTGGCATAGGAAAAATTGGAAAGCACTAAATGAAGCTTTTTCTTTCTCCATGAAAAGTACAGCTAATATCATTATAAACACCATAAAATAATTAAGCTGAAATAGGCTAACTTAGTTCTACATAAAGAAGAAAAATGCCATACTCTCTTTCCCCCACAGTACTGGGGAATGGACCCAGTACCTACAGGCGAGGCAAGTACTCTACCACTGAACTACATCCCCAGCCCGGCCCTTATCTTCTTAAAGTTTATACATTAATCCGACACTGATCTTCTTAGACTTAAATGTCTGAGTCTTTCATATATTAATTTGTAAAGCACAAGAGAAAACACAGTTTTAGTTGAAGAGCTATGCATTTATTCCTCAAATAGTCTTTTAAATACTTGACATATTCTTGAAAGAAAATCAAATACCACCAAAGATATCACTTTTTCCTTCTCCAGTTCAGAATTAATTTTGAGTGAGAGACATATAGAGAGAAAGGAACAAATAGCAATTTGATTTTTAGTTTTAAGCAGAACTATACTAGGCATACACACAAAGATTGTAACCTACTTTAAGAAGAATCAAAAATCAAAAAAGCATCTTAAAACTCTTGTAAAATATCTGAACTTGTATCTCCCCTCAGTTTTTTTTTTAATATATAACTGTAAAAGAATTTTAGATGAGGTGGTTCTCTATTAGTCTGCCACCATGATATAATAACAGCTACCTTATTACACTATCAGTCTTTGGTAGGTCACTTAATCAAGTAGTAGGCAGACTGATACTGCGAGCAGATGACCTGTGATCCGAGATTTTAGACTCCATGAGAAAAAAAAGAGACCAACACAATGATCCTGCTCTGCAATGAAAGCCCAAAGGGACTTTTATTCTGCAGCTCTGTACAAGTAGTTCATAACATTTGTACTCTAGACCCTCATTCAAACTATCTCACTACTCTGTAAACTGGAGGTGAAGGATGCTTTAAGGCATGAATTTTCTAGCCAAACAGTATTGTAAACATTTGGAGGAGGCATGGTGCTACTGCTAAAATAAACCATAAAAAGGGACTATAGCCAAGACGCTTTTATTCAGGGATCCTGTCCATTTGGGGAATTTTATTTCGGCTTCAACCCCTTTAATTAAGAACTAGGTACCAAAGAGAACAAATAAACCTTCTCAGAGTATTGGCTAAAGGTCTGGAAACATCCTCAAGTGCTAACAGGTATATTTAAAGGAATTAAAACAATCAGGATGCCATAAGATTGTATATTTATATATTTATAAATCTAGGTGTCAGCTATGTTTTCCTTTCATAAACTGTAAAAGAAACATGGATAAACATATAAAGGGAAAATGAATATAAAGGGAAGAATAAATAAGATTATTTATTACTTAACATTTCTGCTTTATTCTAATTTTGTTCAATTTATGTTTCTTTTTTATTTATTTTTTTGTTTAATTTATAACTGTCAACTGAATTTTAGTTTTCACTAGTAGATCTTTTGTCACGTTAAAAAAATTTTTGGAGTTCAAGGCTCCAAGTTTGATCCCCAGAACACCCCCTCCACAATTTTTTTTGGTCTAGAAACTCAAATTAGGTTATTTGTAACAAAGCATTTTCTCTATTTGGGGAGAGAAAAAGTAAAGAAGGGGTTGCCATTGCCAAGCTCATTGACTGTGCTTCTAAAATGGGTATAAATGAAATTAAGTGCAGTGGGAAATGAAACTGGATAAATTTCATCTAAACTGAATAAGAGAATACACTCAGTCTAAAGTTAAAATTTAATCAAGATTAAGTTTTATTCAAAAATTAAGGAATAAATTTATGAAAAATAATACTTCAGCAATTTTTAGGTTTTAATAACCTCGGGTGGTGGCGATGGATTTTTTTTTCTTAATTTTTATTTTAAACCAAGAACATGTATTGGTACATTTTACATACAATGGTCACATTCATCACATTTATTTTGTACCTGTACATGATGCATCTTGGTTCTCCCCCCTCTTCCCTACCCCTCCCCTCTGTTCCCTCCCTCCCTATTTACAGCAGGTTTATTCATAATTTTCCATATTTTCCCTTTCCCTTTTCTTTCCTTTGTTGCTTGTCTGCTTTTTCCCTTCTTTCTTTCTAGTACTCCTCTCCTGCGGCCATGGATTTTTAAAGTTTTATATTTAACACATTCAGTTCAGATGTAGTTGGATATAAATCTGCCATCCTACCTGCTGCACTATCAGATGCTAAAGTGTTTGTCTGCCAACAAAGGATTCACAATAACTGTTGAATTTAATATGGTGCATATTTTACCAGGCCTTAGTGTGATGAGAGAAGATATACATTATTACTAGTAAGTTGATAATTATTTTTTTAGAATTATTAGCTAAATGTGAAGTACACAAAACATAAGAGACATGAAAGGCATTACATATTAACTGGAAATTCAAGAAGACCAGGCCTTAAACCCAGAGGATGTGGAAAATCTTACACAGGGTAAAAAAAATCTTGCCAAAATACTTAAGTTACAACAAAACAAGAAGAGGAGGAGGGCGATGACAAGGAGGAAGAGGAAGAAGGAGAAGGAGAAGAGGAAGAAGGAGAAGGAGAAGAGGAATTTTCTGTGGAATTCCTAACCTTCTGAGGAATCATCCTAACCTTCTGACCACTGAATCAAGTTTTTACAAGTTTCTTTTGGTATATCTTATCAACAACATATCTTTGAACAGTATTGTTAATAATGGAGTTTTGGTACATAATGTAAATTTGACCACTTTAGCCACTTTTAAGTGTATAGGCCAGTAGCATTAAGTATATTCACATTGCTGTGCCATCAACACGATCCACCTCCAGAACTTTTTCATCATCTCAACCTATTAAACAATAATTTCCTACTCATGCCTCCCTATCTCCAGTCCTTACTAACATCTACTTTCCATCTCTATGAATTGAACTATTCTAGAAATCTCATTCCAATGGAATTATACTATATGTGTCTTTTTGTGTCTGGCTTATTTTACTCGGTCTAATGTCAATTTTTATTTTAAGGTTAAGTCCTAGTTATCCAATTGTTATATGGAAAAAGACAAAACAAATTTGTTTTCCAGAAAATACGGAGGCAACACCATTCCCAAAATACAGTCTACCATAAGCCACCTAATGACCTCTTCTTGAAAAGTAATTTTTGCCTTCTGTAAGGAAAAATAGGATTTTGGCATCATTTCCCCCTTCAAGAGTGCAGACTTCAGAATCCGCCTGGGCAAGCCCTCTTGTGGGTTACTTGTTTGCCCCTCTTCCAGACAGAAAGGAGAGTTACGCCAGCTATCCTAAGCGATCCTTTGCTGCACTTCACACCTGTTCAGACAACAGGTCAGTTAAACAAGCAAAATAACAGCTGAGAAAGTCAGGTCAGCTACCCTGTGATCTTGAAGACATTTACAGAACCAGGCCCTCTCTTTTGCCTTCTTTATTTGAAAATAGCAGTTGAAGTAACACGATTCCTTCCCTTCCTGTTTGAAGAGACAGTGAAAGCCCTCCTGCTGTGCGTCCACTCTCTTAGCCTGGGAAGAGGCAGCCACAATCCTCAAGCTTAGTACCTAAGCCTGGGTCTACAGGGAAAGAAGATCCCTCCCACTGTGGTTGTATTTGCTTAAGGAACCAGGTCCAATACAAGGAGTTAACTATTAACAAGGACCGTATTACATCTCACATATTCTTGTTACCATGATTTTCACTCCTAGGTTAGAGTTAAGGAAACTTCTTGGTTGTGGATCCTTCTTAAATTTCTTTTCAGTTGGACCCAAATCATGCAAATGGAAAGGGGGTGTAGCTCAGTGGTAAAGCACTTGTTAAACCTGTACCAGCCCTGGGTTCAGTACTCAGCACTGCAAGCAAGCAAACAAACAAACCAACAACAGCAGCAACAACAACAATCCTCAATACTTTTGTTTGAGAAGTACCATGAACAACTCATGTTGAAAATATACAAAACAAAAAGCCAATTCCTCTGTGTAATAATTCTTTTTTAGGTTTTTATTCCAATCTTAGTAATGCTCTATGTGTGCTCTTTTCAAATCATACAATTTTATTTTGATTTTTTTGGGGGGTGCTGGGAATTGAACCATGGGCCTTGCCCATACGAAGTGCTCAGTCTACCACTGAGCTACACTGCCAGCACAAACCACATAATTTTAGAATCTTTAAGAAACTTTAGAGATATTATAGACTAGTATAATCTTATTCAGACATTTTATCTTTTACCATTGTTTATCTTTTTTACTTTTATTTTGCTTTCTGAAGTCTGAGAGTAGCCCCAACAAATGGATAGACAAAAGCAGAAATCTAGTTGTAGAATCAACCTAAAGATCCAGTACCCATGTCTGAGAAATACTGTCAGTTAGTCCAACCTCTTCATTTTATGGAAGTGGAAGCAGAGGTCCAAGAAATATTAGGTGAATTTGCTAAATTCACGTTACACCAGTTTGAGACCTCAACCTCTTTATTTAGTTCCCTGTTCTATGTTACTATCCACTAGATCTTGATAGTTTGAAAATTCAGATAATTTATTATTTTGCACTTGTAGGAAAACTAAAGAAGTGAGCAAGAGATTAGTGAGGAGAAAAAAGTGTGGGTCTGAGATTTTTTTCGCCAGTACTGCTGATAGAACAGCAGACCTTGTGCATGCCAGGCAAGCACTGAGCTACACTCCCAGCCACCTCCTTCCTTTTCAAAAAATTTTGAGACGTAGTCTTGCCTTTGAGAGCCCCAAAAGACAAGAAATACTGAGAAATGGAGATTCAAAAGAATGAGAGACCTATTGAATTTAAGGAAAAAGAGATCCATTCGCCATTCTTTCCCATTTTTCATTCATTTGCTCAGCAGATGGTTACTACAGACAGTGCCTGGTACTGAGAAAGGTGTTGAGATCCATTGTGACATTGTTTCTGGGCACAGTGCAAGCATGTGTACATGTGTGCATAGTCCTAGAAAGGATCTGACCACTACAGAAGTGGCTCAGGAGAGGCAGGAAAGGAGCAGAGAATGCAGAGCAGGGTGATGGAGACAGCGTCCCAGCAGCAGCTACTGGACCAGCCTAAGTGTCTCCGACTACACTTACACAAAGAAAGAACTCTTCCAGGAGTCAAGAAAGTATATCTGGAAGTGTACTTCCATTAGATGTATAGAGACATACAGAAGACATAGAGTTAGGCCATAAGATACACATACATAAAATACATCAGCCATTTGCAGGGTTTTGGTAAAAGGAAGCCATAGATTTCAGCATTTGTTCTCAAGCTCTTTTATTGTAGAAATAGTAGAGGTAACATAATTGGTTTTGAGTGCAACACATTTGCTTTTCAATATCAGTGCCTCTGCATTCTCTTTCTGTCTCATGCGTGTACACACATGCACACACACACACACACACACACACACGATCTATTTGCCCACATAGTCAGTTGTCTCTAAAAGGTGCTGAAGTTTGAAAGCATGCGTGTCACAGTTAGGGGAGGAATAAAGAGCTCTCTAGTACTGAGGAATGGAAAAGGTTAAATCTGAAACAAGACAAAAGTGAGGATAAGGGAAAAGAGAAAAGTCTTCTCTTGCCTTTCTGGCCTTCAGTATTCCATAAAACACATTTCTCTCCTGATAAGACCCTGTGCTGACCAGGCAACCACACTTTACTGCAGGTTCGCTAAATGAACTCAGCTGTCTTTTTCAAGGATATCAATGCAACCAGGAGAGCCATAAAATTGTGAAATTGCAAGAAAAGGGGGATAAGTCAAACATAGGCTTGGCTGAGTCTGGTCGGTACAGGTGTGGACAGAACTTAGCTCTGACCTTGTGATATTGCAGTGTGGTCAGTTCTGGTGCCCATGTGGACTTAAACTTCTCTCTTTCTCTCTGTCCCTCTCTCTCTCTGTCCCCCCATCCCTCTCTGTCTCTGTCTCTCTGTCTGTCTCTCTCTCATACACACACACACACACACACACATACACACACACACACATACCCTGCTTCTTCTAGTGAGGTTGCTTTGGATAGACATAGGGTTTTTAACATCAGATGTCTGGAAAAAGGAGAGAAATTTTTCCAAATTCTAGTTACTGTACGTCATAAAATATAAAGACACAACACTATAAAGACACAGCACTAATCACCATTCTTGGAACAAGGTGTTTAAGAAGCACAGGATCTGAAGTTTCACCACTAAGCAAAGGACCATCTTTCTACTTTGACTTTATTCATTAATATATTTCAGAGTATGCAATTCTTCTAGTTTAATCTTTGCATTTTAGCCCTGAGCAAACTGAGGGTCAGAGTATGGGATCTGTTCTCATATGGCCAATCAGCAGCAGAGACAGCTGATAATCCGGGTCAGCTCAACTCCTGGGTCTTACTGTCTAAGTTCCCAAAATGGTTTGCTTATGAGTTTTTGAAAGGTTAGCAGAAGCCTTTGTAATTCTTAGCACTTTGGTGCAATCATAATGACAAATGGTAGCAAAATGTGACTTTTGAGGAAAGATGACCGAAGAGGAAATTACAGTGGAGATCCTGACACATTTTCCCCTTCCTAAGTCCCATCAACTTCCTATGACAAAGATTCACCTTTTTACATCCGATCCTTGTGTGATTAGCTAAGTCACACACCATGAAAAGAAAAGGCATGCAATCTCAGTTTACATTTTGGGCAACTAGTCACGTGTCTTTCTGTGGGCAGTTCTACTGAACACCCATTCCAGTCCTAAAGACAGCTTTCAAAATGCAGTAATGCTAATAAAACCTAAGTTAATCATGTCTCTCATTCACTATTCTCAGAAACTAAAGAAATGCATAAATTAAAATTGCTAAACTGTGACTAAAAGTGCAAGTGACACTACATGGAGTGCTTATGATCAAGGAAAAAAAGCTGAGATACTAAATTCTTCCCTCACCTCCACTAGTGATTCTTCTTTCCTTCTTAGCAGTTGTAATATAGATATTAGCAGAGAAATCAAAATAGATGCAACATATCTAAAGCATCATGAAGACCCAGGACACCTGGTCCTGTGCATTTAATTGTTAAGAAGAAAAGTTCATATAAATAACTTCATATGGTTATCTCTTAAGTGAGTCTTACTTTCAAACTTTTAAATCAATAAAGAAGTGATAAATACCTGTGATTACCCTTGCAAAATTTCAGAGTGAGTTATTAGAAGGAATGCTGTTTTGCATCTACAGGAAAGAACATATTCTCAGAACACAAGTAGAAGCTCAGAGTTTCTTAACCCTGAATTGACTTGTCCTTCATTTTCGCTTTGACTAGAACAGGACTCTCTCCCACTGTCGACGAAATACTCACTTTTCCACTGGGGCAGCTGGAATTTCTGACCAGGTGTCCCTGAGCACAGCTTTCCCTCGCCTCGGTGCAGAGCCCGGTTAGGCAGAGGCCACTCGCCGCTCTCCCACCCTAGAATGTGGATCTGCAAAAGAGGCCTGTGTCAACAGCCCTATCGGGGAAAGATCACATGACAAGGCTTTTGTGTCCCTCCTGCAGTGTGTCAGTGGTCATGGCCAGTGACTGCAACAGGGGCTTGCCAGGGAGTGAAAAGGCCTCATCTGCATTCTGGCTGTCCAAGAGGAAGACGTCCACTGCCTTCCATCATGCCCGGAAAGAGCCCACCTCTCCCACCTGAGTGGCTCGGTACCTGGAGCAAATAGAGACTCAGGAAACTAGATCTCCGGCCAGGAGCCCACTGTCCTTAGCCCATGGAAATGAGAGACAAGTTGCTTTGATCGCCTTGGAGACCAACTACCTCCTTCTCCTGAAAGCTCACCCACCTTAGTGGCAGCCACCTCCCTCCCCCAGCAGTCTCCTTCCCTGTCCTAGGCTCGAGTGTCAGGCTAATCGGTTTGTTCTGACAGATTTTAATTACATTAATTAGGGCTTTTCTGAATAGGCCTGATTAACATCCTACTAAGGGTTTTTTGTTTTGTTTTTTTTCTTCTGCAAAGCAGCTCTGCTGGCATTAGGACTAATACTTTCCTCTAACACTGGCAACATTTTTGTCTTGCTCAAGGTAAATAGACATTTGGTAGCACTATGTTTAGAGTGTATTTTATAATAAAATTACCCAAACAGATATGGCGTAGGCTTCTGAATCCATAGTGTGAGTCTAGGTGGGGGAGAAGAGATCATTATTTAGAACGTTTTTCTAGAACAAAAACATTGGTTTTGTTTCGTCTTCGTCTAGTAAACATTCTATATTTAGTTCTAGTTTTAAAGAGCCAATCTCTTCCAAATCTTCCCTCACTCTCATCGAGATGAAGCACGAAGAGATTCTTGCCTTTCTCTATTGGTTTGTCTATCCCATTTAAAAGACAACCAAAGATAGTCTCAAAAAAGCTGAACGTTAACCTTTGTGGTCCCCCCTGCCCCCGTTGCTTCTTAGAATCAAAATACCTTGAATGTCGACGAGGTTTTTACTGAAAACATTTCTTAATTACTTGCAGCCACTAATAAAGGAACAACAGTGATTTTTCAGATCACTGTACAAAAATTAGCATGGTACATATTTGGCTTTGTTGAGCATATGTTATAATTATTACTTTAAAATATGCTGTGTTGAATAAGCCACAATAAATGAGGGCGTAGTTCCAGATACCAGGAAGAAAATCTACCAAACTAAAATGTGTTTGCTTTTCTAAACAGTCTAATGTGAAACTAATTTTTTTAAACTACATATCTTAAGGAAAGCAGTAAAAGCATGGACTTGCGACCCTTAATCCAAGTTTTCTGTCTTACTGACATTGCTATCTCCTGCAAAAACTTGTGCAATCAGCACTTCTTTAGGGAATAATGCTGCTGTCCCCACTCACCTGAGCAGGGTCATAATAATAGTGGTGTTTTATTGGGATAGTTGGGACCTTAGTAAGACAGCTGAGAAATCACATTTTTTGAGTCACAGTGATTTACCTGAAAGATAACAGTACAAGTTTTCAAGAAATCACTTAAAAATATATTCTACTGCCATATTTTCCATTATGATGTATCCACATATCTTATCTTTAAGGGTTAACTTAGACTTAACATTTCCAGCCCTTTGGCTTTCTAGTCACTTTAAAGGGAAAGTGAACTTTCCAAAGGTGTCTGCATGTTCACCTTTTTTTTTTTTTTCCATTTTGTGAGGGGGAAAAACTCCTCAGTGAAAATGATGTTTGCTGCTTTTTGGTTATCACTTAATTCTCACTGAAAACCAGAGTGATCCTTCTAACTTTCCCTTGTCTTATCTAAGTGGATAGGATATCTTTAGAGAAGGAACTTGATTTCACTCTGTCCTCAACAACTTCCATGCTTCTACCCGAGCTAACAATCACAAGAATGGTAATGATCTACTCACCTGCATTGCAAGGAGCAGGGGTCCTACCTAACCTTTTAGTTCTAAGTCTCTGATCCACTTTGGATCAGACCATGAAGAATTCCTAGATAGCCTGAGCTGGGTGTGGTGATACACAACTGTAATCCCAGCTCCAGGGGAGACTGAAGCAGAAGGATTGTGAATTCAAGGCCAGCATGGGCAACTTAGACCCATTCCCCCATTCCTCCATCACCACCCTCCCAAGAAAGAAAAAGACAACTTCTAGGAAGCATTGGTAAAAAGACTGGAAGAATCAAAGGCTAGAAACATTGATATAACTTGGTGCCAGACACTGGACAGTATTGCTGCTCCCCTCCTATTCATTTGGATACAATTTTATACATTGTGTGATGATTAACTCCTGGCTTCCTCTGGCAAGAAATACTAAACAAACACAACAACAACAACAACAACAGCAACAACAACAGAATAAGCTAACCATAACCTAGTGCCAAGTCTTTCCTGTATTAAATTTAATTACTTGATTACAATTTTGAACTCTTAAATAGTCCGAGGAACAGTTAAGAGTCTTGACAGCCAAACTAATACAGTGTTAGCAATAAACCTGGTGGGGGGAAAACAGGGTAAAAAAAGATAACAAAAAAGGCAAAGAGCAAAAATGGGGAAAGTCATTTAAAGTTTTTGTTTTTCAAATAAACTAAGAGGAATAAAACTGGTAGTAACTTAAAAGATACAGATATATACATTCATACAGATACATATATACACATATAATTATACATAAATACATATACACACACAATGGGGAGTAGGGTGAAGGGCACAAAGTCAACTCAAAAGAATGGAAGTGGGGGCTGGGGGTTTAGCTCAGCAGTAGAGCACTTGCCTAGCAAGCACAATGCTGAGTTCGATCCTCAGCACTCAAAAATGCAAAAGAAAGTAAGAAAAAGTTAGATGGAAAAGGAAGAATTGCCTAAATTTTAAAAGACTTATTCCTTTAATGAGAGGAGCACAACTCACTTCATTAAATTAAGACATACTGGTTGTCACTGAACAATCTCACTGCCATAATTAAGTTGATTAAAAATATTAGAATCTGAACATAAGATCTCCAAATACACTCATGGAATCATGAGGCTTGTGTCTACTTAGAGCACAATAGTTTTTATTCATTCATTCTTCGGCCAACGATCGTTTATTGAGTACTGACTCGGTGCCAGGCACTGTGCTAAGCAGTGGGTGGGTATACATACAGGTTCAGCAAAACTGACATGGTCCCTGCCCTCAATGGAGCATATAATTAAACAGGACAGACCAACCACACATGAACACCAATAATAGAAAATGGATTTTTTTTTTAAGAAGGATAAAGTACTGTGTGAGAAAAGAGGTGAGTAGAAAGAAACTGGGTATTCAGAGATGATCACTCTGTGAAGTGACTTTTAAACTGAGGCTTGTAGAATGTGGAGGGAGGGGAATATGGAGGAAGGCAAGGCTAGATGGAAGGAAGGAGAGGATCCAGAGGCTCCACGCTCAGGAAACACTCTGAGATCAGGGACTGCAGACCACACGGGATGATCAGGTAGTTGACATGATTTGAGATTGCAGGGCTTTGTGGCCTATGAGAAGAAATTTTTTTTTTTTTGTGAAGACCAGATTTTATTCAGAAGACAACTCTAATAATAGCAGAAGATAAGTGTTCATTTTTAAATGAACAATTATTGTGTTATACCTAATTTTAAGGTAATACTGGAGAAATGTCCTTTAAAAGGAGAATAGACAAATTAGATACATCTGGTGATAGAATACTATCCAACCATATAACCATTCTCTGAATACCCAGTTTCTTTCTACTCACCTCTTTACTCACACAGTACTTTATCCTTCTTAAAAAAAAAATCCATTTTCTGTTATTGGTGTTCATGTGTGGTTGGTCTGTCCTATTTAATTACATGCTCCATCGAGGGCAGGGACCATGTCAGTTTTGCTGAACCTGTATAATGATGCTAAAATGTTCAAGATACTAAAAAAATCAGTACCAGTAGATACATAAACATATAACCCAAGTTTTGTTTTAAAAATCCTGGATATTTATAGAAACACTAGAAAGAAATATTGTATACCAAAATAGTAGTATCAGTTAATGCTATGTGGAGGAATTACAGATGGTTCTATTCTCTGAATTTAACTTTTAAAAAATGATTACATAGCAAAACTGACTTTTTGGATGCTGTACAGTTCTATGCATTTTAACAGATGTAAGATTCATGCAAGCAGCATGAAAATCAGGATACAGAGTGGAACCACCACAATGCTAATCTCTCTTCTGCTATTTCTCTATAGCTACACCTGATGGTTTTACTTTAATTTCTATACTTTTCTCTAGCTTCCAAACTTTCTACAATTAATATCCATTGCTTTAATTTTCAGGCAGAAAAACCCATATATAATGAAGAGTGAAAAAGAACATAATACATTTAATTCCCTAAGCAATGGCTTTTTCTCTTGATCATTATTTGAGACACAGTCTTCAAATATTTTTCAATTTACAATCTTCCTCAACTAACTGATTCTGCTCTTGCCCCTAGATACTCACTTTGAACAATGCCAAAAGCCCTGGTATTGGGCTGGGGAAATCTTTGTATTTTCCATAATGTTCTCTCAAAAGAACAGTGATAATGGAAATTATCAAGGACACATATAGTAACATTAAGGGTAATGCCAGCTCAAAAGACCTGGATGGGGGAGAAGAGAAAAGAATTCAGCGCAAGAAACATTCCTGTGGACCTCAAAACATTGGTTCAGTGGTATTACGGGATTCTGATCCAAGCTGCCCAACTGCAGAAACCATGTTGTTATTTTCACCTCTCCTAGAAGTTGTGCTGCTTACAGTGGGGAAAAACTAGAAAGCTAAACAAATGCTCATTAGCAGGGAATGGCTGAATATATTGAGTGCAGATCCATCATTGACTGTCAGGCACAAATTAAATAGAACGAGTTAGATCTATAAAACTGATCTTAGAAGAATTTTATCATTCTTTCATTGAAAAAGCAAGATATGTAATATGATGTAATTTTTCAGAAACAATGACAGAAAACAGGATGTATCTTTATGTTGTTTCTCAACAGTTAGGTGAGCATGGAAGAAAGTCATTTAACCATGTGAACAATGGCAATGAAGTTTTTACTTTTACTTCCTAAGAGAAAAATTATATATGTAGCAAATATAACTATATGCAATTCTTCTAACCATTACAAATAAGACACAGACAGCCTTCTGATCTACAATAGTCCAGCATGTATTTGGGCAACACCTGAGCCTACAACGTGCGGGGTTTTTTTGGGGACAGGGTGTGCTGGGGGTCGAACTCAGGGCCTGTGTTTGCCAGGCAAGTGGCAAGTGCTCTACCACTGAGCTAAATCTCCAACCCCCAAGGCACAGGTTTGAACTGGAAGTCTGCTTTACACAGAGATGCTTCCATCCGCTGTCAGGATTCTTAATCTCTGAGAAAGGAGAACAGAAACTGGGAGCATATCTCTTAAGCAGACTATCTGAAAGCCTCTTCAATCCTTTTACTAGCGGTTATAAACACACCCTGGTTGCTGTGGACAGAGGTGTTGTGCTCGCATTTGCATATGCGAGCACACGTGCGCATCTGGCGGTCGTCTCTATTGGTCGCTTCTGGTGGGCCGGTCCTGGAGAGAAGGGGACAAATAAATTGATTCAGTAGGTCACTTGCAGCTACCTCAGGAAATCAGCTGAATGCTCTGATTTCTTTATTAATGTTGAAATGGGAACAATGGATCGCAGCCATTAACCTCCTCATAGTTCAAGATGAGAAAGAGTTAAGCAGATGAAATCAGGTACATTAGGCTGCTGACTCCTGTCTTCCTCACTGGGCGGTGCCGAATACACAGGAAATGTTCTGAATGACTTAGCGATGGGGAAAAGGAAGAGGGCATCGGCAGAGGTGTGGAGAGTGTAAAGGGAGAGACAGAGACAGAATTGATAGGGCAGACGTGCCAGAGTGATATCACTGGCAAACCCGTACTAGGAAAGGAAACCATTTCTTATTCACCATTTGGGAAACAGGCTAAACACAATCTCTCCAAGCTGCTACTAGCCAACTAATTAAGGCATGAAGGTCAGCAAGAAATACTTATTTCTAATATTCCATGACAATAGACTTGCGACTGACTCGTTTAGTACTATTGTTTCACAAACTAGCTTATTTGAACTTTTAATCATGTTTCACAGAAGACATCAGGGATACAATTGTTCATTTGAACTTAATGATACGGGAAACAGAAGGAAGCTAATTCCAGATGGCCTATATTTCAATCTACAAAATAAAAACAATAAAAATTTAAAAATAGTTACAGTTGTTTCCTGAAATGAAGATTTAGGAATATAGATTTGTCTGAGAAGTTGGTCCAGTGTTTCTGAAACATTTATGAATAAAATAGTAGCTACTGAAGATAATCCATTTTCCTCTAACCAATGTGTTAGGTCATACGGAAACTTCGGAAAATGTGACAGTGATCGATTCACTTCTCTTAGGTGGAAAAAATGCTACAGACAGATTTTTATAAGTATGTAGATCAAATATAATTCTCTTTCGTACTGAGTCCTATATGTATTCAGAGGGTAGATATAACCAGGAGAAATCAGAGATTGCTAATACTATAGCTATTTCTGTACTTTCTAAATTTATAGCCTACTTATAATGGTGAGCAAGAAAGAAGACTGAGTTATTTTCAAAATACATACTCATATATTGTCGTTTTAGATTATCTCTAGCTATGGGCTACTAGAATTAACAAGTTCTATTCAAGACAGAATAAGATTTTAGGAAAGACATATTGGAGGATTAAAAAGCATTTATAGGGAGGCAAAGGCAGGAGGATTGCTGTGAGTTCAATGCCAGCCTTGGCTGTATAGTGAGCTCAAGGCCAGCCTGCACTACACAGCGAGACCCTGTCTCAAAAAACAAAAAACAAAACAAAACAAAAGCATTTATAATGGCAGTTGGCAGCTCCAAGGTGCAGTATTCGCCTAAAATTCATGAGGCCTTGGGTTCATTTCTCAGCACTGGAAAAAAGAAAAAAGCAAATGGGACAGAGGGTTCTGGAAAGATGGCTGAGTAGAAGGTACTAGGAATCTGTCTTTACACTTAGACAACATTCACTGGCAAACTCTGTCTCATGTGACTATTTGGAACTCAGGAGTCAGCTAAAGATGTGTAACTTCCAAGGAAAGGCTTGGATTGTGAACTGTGGTTAATTTCGGTCATTTTGGATCTTAGCTCAGCAGCAGCTACCCTTTCCCCATTCCCTCAGCACTGTGGCAGGCAGCCATGTATTCCTGCAGCAGCTTGCTGGCAGCTTGTGGTAGCCAGGGTGGGCAAAAAGGGCTCTGTCCTCCGAGCACAGTATAAGAATCTATGTTCTGATCATTGTTGCTTCTGAGCACTGAGTGCAGACCCCGTCAGGCAATCTTTGTTGTGCATTCTTCCTACTCATGGTTTCAAGCTCCTCCCCTTCTGGGAATTTGAGGGGCCGGCACCCTCTTCCCCTTCATTTTTCTTTTCTTATTTTGGAGACAGACATTAGGGAGTAGGAATAAGTTTTAAAGTCACCACACACGCATGCTCAGCAATATGTGCAGGCTCAGAAAACACTTGAGAAGAATTTAAACTTACACTCCAGCTGATCCTTGACACACAGTTTACCTAAAATAATACACAACAAAGTAAAACAAAAAAATGGTAAACCCTAGGGAAGGAGTAGAATCTAATTTTCAGTTACCACTTTTTCCTCCCTGGTACTAGGGATTGAACCCAGGGCCTTCACAATGAACTACATCCCTAGTCCTTAAAAAAAATTTTTTTTTAAATTTTGAGACATAGTCTACTAAATTGCTAATTTCCCCAAGCTGGGCTCAAATTTGTGATCTTTCAGCATCTGCCTCCCAGAGTGCTGGGATTACAGGCATGTATCACCATGTCTGGCCAAAAGTTTGTGGGGTTTTGTTTTTGTAGTGCTGGGGATCAAACCCAGGACCTGGTGCATGTTAGACAACCACTTTACCACTGAGCCACATCCCCACCCTTACCGTGTTATTAGATTCAAATGTCTAACTTCCTTCCTTCCTTCCTTCCTTCCTTCCTTCCTTCCTTCCTTCCTTCCTTCCCTCTCTCTCTCTCCCTCCCCCCCTCCCCTCTCTCTCTCTCCCTCTCTCCTTCCCTCCTTTCTAGTACAGGCTAGGGTTAAACTTGGTACATAATCTGGGCTGGCCTCAAATTTGTGATCCTCCTGCCTCAGCCTTTTGAGTACTTGGACTACCCACATTAGCCAACATACCCAGCTAAATGTCCAACTTTGAAGAGCAGTGGCAACAACAACAAAAATCATAAGGCATAAAAAGAAACAGTGGGGGTTGGGGATTTAGCTCAAGTGGTAGAGCGCTTGCCTAGCAAGCACAAGGCCCTGAGTTTGATGTGCAGCACCAAAAATTAATGCTACTAATAATAATAATAAAATAAACAGGGAAGCATGGTTGATATGAAGTACAATAAAAAAAAGTCAAAAACAGTCCCTGAGAAAATCCAGGTGGCAGACATATTCGACCCACACTTTCAAACAAGTCTTTTAAACATGCTCAAAGAACTATAGGAAGATATGGAGAAAGTCAAGAGAACAATGTATGAACAAAATAGAAATATCAATAAAGAGAAAGAACATCTAAAAAGAAACCAAAAGCCCTAGAGTTAAAAAGTATAATAATTGAAAAAAATATGCATTAGAGGGAATTCTGCACAAGCAGAACTGAATAAGCAGATTTTAATAAGCAGAAGAAGCAGCAAACTTGTAGAAAAGACAAAGTTATTGAGTCTGAGGAACAAGAAGAAACAAGGTTGAAAACATAAGTGAACAAGGCTGAAGGGACTTGTGTGACATTGTGCAGCCCAACAACATATACATCAGGAGAATTTTATATAGAGAAGAGAGACAGGAGGCAGAAGGATTGAAGAAGTAAAGCCTAAAAACTGTATAACTAAGTTCAGTGAATGTCCGGCTCCAAGCAGGAGGAACTCAGATACTCACACCAAGACATACTATCTTGAGAAGCAATCATCACATACAAGAAGTTCTCAGTAAAATCATGAGCAGATTTCTCATCAGAAACTTTGAAGGCCAGAAAATCAGTGGGTTAATAAGACTCAAAGTAGTATAAAAAGAAAGAGGGAAAAAATTAGCCAAGAATTTTATGTCCAGCAAAACTATCTTTCATAAATGAGGAGAAATTAAGACATTCCCAGATAAACAAAAGTTGAGGGAGTTTGTTTCTACTAGACTTGCCCTGGAGGAATCAGTGGCATGCAAGCTGCAGCAGACTGTTTGTGTCACTGAAAGCTCTAAAAGGTTCACCATCACTGGTCTAGAAGGTTGAAATTAAAGGACCCTAGATAGTAACTCAAAGCTGTATGAAGTAAAGGTAAGTGCATAGGAAAATATGAAAGCTAGTATTATTGTAAAATTATTTTTAACTAGACTTTTTGTTTTCTACTTGATTTAAATTAATACTTTAAAAACCACAATGATCAGTTTGTCCTTTGGATCATACAGTGTACAGAGATGTAGGTTTGTAACATCATTAACCAAGAGGGGTGAGAATAGAGCAAGTGAGTAGAGATTTTGTAAGCCATGGTGGTAAGTTGGTATAAATAAGTTAGAGTGTTACAACTTTAGGATATTTAATGTGATTCCTATGGTCAGAAAGAAAATATAGAATATACTCAAAAGGAAGTGATGAGAGAATTAAAGTGTTTCACTGAAAAGAAAATAAAAATAAAGAGAATAATGCAGGAAATGAAGGATCCTCCAAAAAGCTTCTGCATGGATAGCAAAAATTAAACAGAAATAAGTCCCTTCTTATCAAGTGATTACTTTAAATGTAAATAGGTTAAATGGATATGGAAGGATGGATTAATGGATCATAAAGAAGTATGAGGAAACTTCAAGGAGGGTGCTGATGAAGTATTTCTTTTGATTGTAGTGATTTCACAAGCGTCTGGAGATACCAAAACTTATCAAACTGCACACTTTAAATATATGTATTTTAGTGTTCTTCAGTTACACCCTAATAAGATGGAAAAACAAAATAAAAAATAGGATGGTACATACCCATTATTTTTAACTTAATATGGTGGGACACATTTTCATATTAATGCTGTATTTCAGTGCCAAATTTTAGTATTCTATTACATGACACTGTTGATTTATTTAATGCAACTTTTATTAATGGACATTCAAGTTGCTTTCAACTGTTATAAACTACAGGCAGTGATTTTTTTTTGTGTGCTGGGGCTCGAACTCAGGGCCTTGAGCTTGCTAGCCAAGTGCTCTACCACTTGAGCTAAATCCCCAGCCCCAGACAATGATATTTTTAATGCGATTTCTGGGGTAATTCTCAGTTGCATTACCTCCGTTAGATACTGTACTAAAGAGGCAAAGGTCCAACATGAAAATTCTATTCCATATCCATCAACTTTGACTGCTATACTAATAGTGTATACAATCAGATCAAAAGGCTCTGGACTACCTTGATGTGAGGAAAAACCAGCAGAAACCAGCTCCACCAGAAGAAAAAGAAACATGTGAAAAGGGTGGACCAACCACAGTATCTCTGACTGCAAAGAAAATGTTCGATCAGCCTCAAAGGAATCATGAAAGAAAAAGATATATTTATTATAGTTTTTCAATATGAATTTGCAGGTAGAAGTGGAATTCCAAAGAGGTCTCCAAAGACCATAATAAGCACCTCTGTGTTGAAAGCTGATCCTGCACTGAGAAAAGTGAATTCAGTAGGTAGATTCGTTATTTACAAGGCCTCATGTGTGGTTAACTAACTGCTACTTGTAGGAATGACTTGAGACCCATCAGTAGGAGAAGGAGAGAGGGGAGAGGGAAGAATTTTATACCTCTATAGAGTTTTTTTTTTTCCATTTGGAAGACAATTCCAAATGACGAAATCAAAACCCCTGTTTTGGAATAGAATATACAGTACATCCATCAATACTTATCCAGTAATTTTAAGAAAAACCCTAAACTGGTCCACTGCCCTTCTCTCTCCACCTCCCTTCCTCCTGGCCCCCCACCACCTATTTCCCCACGCAGTCTGTACTTTACAGCTCTTTCTGTCCCTGTTGGAGCAGACCTCTCCTCCATGCCAAAACTGCCCTTTGAAGTCCGCCCTCCCATTAGGGCTCTGGTGTAGGTATTCGGACGGCTCACACAGGCCCAGCAGATTCCCGGGCCATCCACGCTCTGTCGTATACAGTTGTTTCATGTGGCCTGTGATTTACAGTCTTAATTAACGCTCAAAAGAAGAAGAGCACATCTTTGGTGGAGTCCCCCTCCCTTCTTTCTACAAAACAGGACTCTTGGGGTTTCTGTGGACATTGTGCAGGATGGTTTTGCCAAATGGAACGAAGCACAGTTAATACTTTTCCTTTATAACCTTTGCCATAAATCAGCTGGCACTCCGTGTGCACAAGTGTGGCGATGAATGTCCTGCCCCTCCCCCAGCACTTCCCGAATTTTAAACAAAGTCGGAATAAACCGAGGGTGAGCAGAGCCAGCGGACCCAGTAAATCAGTTTAATGAGATCTGAATAGATCGCATAGGACATATTGCGGCAGAATAAAGTGGGTGGTGGGGATCCGGATTTCAACAGGGGGACATGCGGTGCTGAGGGAGAAAAAAGATGGAAGTTGTGGTAGGCAGTGCTCAAACTCTGACACATGTCTTGGGTAAAAACAGCACATCTTACATTCTCTTTCCCATTTGCTGAAACTTACGGCTGTGACTCGTTTCGATTTAGCACTGTTTCCTGTCTGTGGTTTTGCTGTTCCATGCTTTCCCACAGATGGAGAGTTTATTGTTTGCTTCTAGTTCTAGCTGGTCTTGCTCTGCATTCATTCTTATTCGATAGCCTCCTTTCTCCAAATATACATCTTTTGTTTGTAAAAATAACTTCCTAAGAAAGATAGGAAAGATAAAGACTTGCATATTAAAGGACTGAACTCAGTCAGAAGCTAATTATTAGGTACCACCCATCCTTGTTGGATGGCCCGAGGCTGGTCAGTACACGCTTTATTCCAGGTCACTAATGAGTGGGAAATGGACATGCTTCCCATCTCCCTCCACTGCATCAGAGAAAAGCATGTTCAGTTTTCTGCTCTTTAAAGCAGACACACAAATAGGAGTCCTCTGCATCAAAAACTATACAAGGTAAAAGAAAATAGCCTTCTTTCAAAGAAGTTTTTGATTGGGCTGGGATGTAGCTTAGTGGTAGGGGACTTGCCTAATGTCCACAAAGCCTTGGGTTCAATCCTTAACACCACTGAAAAAGGGTTGTCTGATTATATATTTTCTTAAGGGCATTCATGAAGAAAAGGAGGCCAACGTAAGTGCCTCTGTTAATAGAACATTTATACAGTGTAGAATTTGAGGAGATACTGGGTTTTTTTTGAGACAGGTTTTCACTATCTATTCCAGGCTGGCCTTGAATTTATGGCGATCCTGCCCTGCTTGAGGGGATATTGTTGAAAGGAAGAAAATAAAAGAATGCCTTCGTAATGCTTCGTTTACTTTGCGAAACATATAAGGTCTGTTTCAAAACATCTAAGTCCCTTGTATATATGGCTAGCAACTTTTAGTCATATTTATTACTCCCCATGACTAATCACCAAGGAGATCATAGTTTAGTATGTTATAGGGCCAACCGACTTCGTGAGAAAACATTTATACACAACTTATTATCTCACCAAAGAGTATCAGTTTGATAGTGAGAAATGCATAATGATGTCATGTTTTTTGGGGGGGCGCTGGGGATCAAACTGAGGGCCTTGCACTTGCTAGGCAAGCGCTCTACCACTGAGACAAATCTCCAACCCTGATGTCATGTTATTTCACCTTTGAGACTTTCATTCTGAGCGGATGTAGATCACACTTTTTTTTTTCCTTAGGAGAGAAATGAAAATTACACTACATTTATCGCTCCTCCCAGTTAAGCCTGAATTTGCTAAATAGCCCCTTAGTCTTGTAGTAAAATGTTTCTTCTACAAAGCAAATTCAAGATTCAAATATTTTTAAATCTGTGTTTCAACTGGAAAACAATTTAAAAAGCAGCAGTCTTAAGCTTGTATCACTGTAGGTAATAAATATCTATTAAATATTTTTAAGCTTAAAAATTGCCAGCACATTAAAACTGAGGAATATCACAGCCTTGAAAGTTGTGGATCTTCTAGCACAAATTCAGACCTCCTGCGCTTCTAGATTATTTTGTACTATGGATTATGTCAGGCATATGGCATAAAAGTTAACAAATTCAATAGTACAAAGGCATACAGCTGCGGAAGAGCTTGAATTACACAATAACAATTTTGCATTTTAACATTAGGCCTGTAGTCCCTTTTCAAACTTAACATAAAGTCTCCATCTCCACTGCTCCTTGCCTTCTTTTTCCCTTTAAAATGTGAAAGAAGTTGACTGATAACATATTTCAGCTTCACCAGATAGCTCCATCATGGTGTGCTTGCTTAAGCCAAGTCAGTTATATACAGCATTACCTATTTTAAAATTGTTAATTTTACCTTTTCAAAAAAACAAAAGGTCAATGAAGCACCACCTTGCACAGATAAGAAATAGAAAATTCAGCAGACAGGAGGCTATAGATTCATCCCTAATTGTCAGATCTCAAATAATCATCCTCTTCTATACAGAACTATTTCCATTTTGTTGCTGCTGTTAATTAGTGCAAATTTATTACTTAACAAATATTCTAACTGCAGAACTGATATCTAGGAAGACAGAGGAGTTTCGCTACCTCTCCTTCTGGAGCGTGATCAACACACTCCTGAAGGGTAAGTTAAGCACAAGTGTCTGGTACATGGTTGTATATAAAATCAATGTTAAAAGCACACAGAAGGGCTGGGAGTATGGTAGAGCTCTTGCCTAGCACGTGCAATGCCCTGGGTTCAAATCCCAGTGTGGCAAAAACAAACAAAAACCCAGTCCTTTCATCTGCATTCTACTGGATAGAAAAAAAACAAAACAAAACACTTTGATTTGGTAAAATTTTGGAAGCTCCACATCTTCTTATGTGACTTGTTCCCTGTACAGATGATCAAGAATGCAGAAAATAAGCTGGGCATTGTGGTGCATGACTGTAATTCCAATAGTCTGGGAGGCTAAGGCAGGAGGATTGGTAGTTTGAGCCCTACCTGGGCAGTTTACCAAGTTAGCAAGGCCCTGTATAAAAACAGAGGGGGGCTGGTACAGGTAGCTCATTGTTAAGGCGCCAGGTTCAATTCCCAGTCATTTCCCAGGAAAGTCATTTCCTTTCATAAAACGGTAGTCTGAGACAAGCTTAATTTCAACTGCACTTTGTCATCCTTCTCAATACCATGGAAGTAAAACACATGTCTAAAGTATTTTTAGTTCCCGGATGGGACATAGTACTAATTAGGTATTAGGTGTATATGGAGGGGTGTTATTTGTAATGTGAAAACAATATAAATGACAATTTTTTTAAAAGCCCAAATCCTGGGGCTGGGGATTTGGCTCAGTGGTTAGAGCGCTTGCCTCGCAAGCACAAGGCCCTGAGTTCAATCCCCAGCACCAAAAAAAAAAAAAAGCCCAAATCCCTTGAAACTTTGATGAAAGTATGGGCACATGTACCTACATTTATTTTAGAGGGCTCATGGCTGTCCTGAGACAGACACAGACATGCTCTCTCTTGGGGATTGATGGCCATGCAGGCATGAGAGAACTCAAACAGACTAAAAGGAACACTTACTGGATGCATGTGTGTTAGCTTGATTTTTCTGGATCTTTTATCAGTCAAAAAGTAAGGATTTGGGTCACGGTTTGGACGTAGTAGAAAAACAACTTGGAATCAGATAACGACCAACAGATGCCACCAGTACCAGTGCTGTTCCTGCCACCATCAGGGTGGTGGCCGGCACTTACCACCAGTTGCAGTTTCCTGGTTTGTAAAATGGGGACAGTCTTATATGGAGTCTCCAACTCTATTCTAGAGGACAGGCTTATTGATGCAAGTACTTTGTTCCTGTCCTAAGGAAGAGTCCAGTCTACTTGAGAGAGATGATGAGATACTGAATTAAGCAAAATTCCTATTAAATGAAGAAAAAGTAAAGATCACCATAGTGTGCACATAGTTGATTCTTTTCCCAGACGGGGGAACAGCTGATCAGGATTTACTTCAAATTACCAGATTTTAAATCCCTGTTAAATACTAAAGGTAGTTTTCCTAAAGTGCCAAATCATACAAAAGCTATAGAAAATACAGTGTAGTAGAGAAAGAGAAAGTAAATAGGAATAATGTCCATAGTATACAATAGGCCAAATGACCAACAGAGAGGCAACAAAAGTTTAGTCCTCAAATCATGGTCATTCCCTTCTTTCAGAAAAATTTACCTTCATAGTAAAGACCATGCTAATTACCAGATTTCCAAGCACCAAAGCAGAAAATCAGAAAAGGCAATCAGAAAGGATGAAGGAAACCACATTAATGACACAAAAGAGGGCAATTGACAATTTGTCAGTAAGAAAGGGAATGGAAAAGCAGAACACAGAAGGATTCAAAAAATTATAGCAGCCAGCAGCCACTTAGAATGAAAAGGAAAGACTTTGAACAGTTCCATAATCAATATTTGTGGTGATGAAGTTGGATATTTAAGAGCCTATTGTGGTGGCACACACTTGTAATTCTAGCACTCAGCAGGCTGAGGCAGGAGGATCACAAAGTTTGAGGCCAGCCCGGGCTACCTAGAAAATTCAAGATCAGCCTGAGTTCCATAGGTAGACTGTGTCTCAAAGAAACAGTAATAAAACAGTAATAATAATAACAATGGTAACAAAGGGATGTTCAATATTACAAGCCTATCTGAAAGATTTACCTGGAATCATGTATTTCCAATTCTGCCAGGTATTTTGCTCTCTCCATCGAAATACCTTTGTGTATCTGTAGTACCTTTGCTTCTTAAGCTCTTTCTTGCCTCATTTTACCCCTTACCCTAGTTTTTTAGGTAACAAGGATTGATTCCCGTTATAGATATGAGGAAACAAATACGTTAGCTATAAAATTTCTCTCTTAGGAATATCAGCCTACTGAGAGACAATCTCCTGGATACTGGTACACACTTGAAGAAATACACATTCCACTTTGGGAGGAAGAAGAGAATGCTTCTTTTTTTTCTTTATTAACTGCATGACCATCATTATCTTTCCCTTATGATAGCACTCAAGAAAGCTTCCTTCTTCACCCCCAAGTGAAGGGGCACTCTTTTGACTCACTGTGTGAGCGTCCAGTCTGTAATGGAGGCAAATGTCAGAGGAAGGGAGAGTATAAATTCTGCAGCCACCCAGCTTTGCGCATGGATGTGCGTGCACACTTACTGTATCTTTTGCTGAAACTAGAATGGAAATGGGAGGAAGTTAGAAAGAGAAACCACCAAAACATAGGAAACTGGAAATACTTTTAAACAAAGACAAAAGGCATAATTAAGGAATCTGCTGTCAGTAAGTCTGAAGTCTGTTCAGTTTACGTTTGGCATCAGATTACACACACCCGCCAATTTGATTTAGTGTGCACATTTGTATTTTCCTTCAGTGATCAAAAACCAAACAAAACTATCTTAATAAATTACTGTTATTAATGGCCTACTTTTTAGTCCACTTATTAATGCTAGGGTTTCACAAGTGCCGAATCCATACCAACAGATTGAAAGTCCTCAGAGCACAGGAAGCTGGAAAAGACGGAGTGGCAGAATGGAGATAGGATGCAGGGTACCTGCTGGGTAGGAGCTCTGGGAAGACAGACCCAATGTTCCCTTTACCCATTTGGAAATGAAATGCAGGCATGAAGGGACTTGCCCAAGTAGCTAATAGCTCTCAAGGTATAAGTTGCACAAGTCACAGAAAAGCAGTCTTGTTTGGAATTCCAAGGGCACTGCTTTGCCTTTTTAAAAAAATGTTTGGGGCCCTTTGGTCAAATTCACCGTAAGGACAGAAACAGAAGATTGATAGTGGTTGGGTGCATACTATAATTCAAAGAGCACTCAAAGGTTTTTGTCGACCTAGACTGGGTCCAGTTAGTCTGGATCAACTTTGAGCAAACTGTTTAAAACTCTCCAAACCTCAGTTTGTTCATCCTTGAAATGGGGATTACATGCTCTATCACTTCTCATCATGGCTCAGATAATGTAAACGTAAACTGTGGGGAGTACAACCAGGACTGGACCCAGGGCTTTATGATGCTAAGCACACACTCTACCACTGACCTATACCCCAGCCCCTTCTCCTCAGCTTTAACATAGTAAAATTTAAAAAAGAGAGAGAGAAAATAAAAAAGAAGGAAATGAAATTAGTCAACAATGAATATTGTGCATTATTTATTATTTAAGGTTGAATAACCAGTATGTGGCATATTCACATCTACTCCTCTAATAACTCCATTCCATTTTTAGACAGTTTCCTCCTGGCATGGATAAATGAAAGTACAAATTAATGAAACTTTTAGTTTTATTTTTGATGGGGTATCTCTATATAGCCCCAGCTGGCTTCTAGGCTCAAGCAATCCCCCTACCTCAGTCTGCCAAGCAGCTGGAACTACAGGAGCATGCCACTATACCCTGCTTTTAATTTAAAAAATTGTAGAGGGATGAAAAAATTAAAAGCTATCAACTAATTCATAGTATTTGTGATTTTGCTACATTTCAATTACTTGTATTATTTTGAGATGCCACTTGTATACATTTACATGACTAAATAACATAAAACACATATAAGATTTTAAGTTTCTCTTAGACTATTAAAACCCCTCTAAGCCAAGCAATTTACATAGATTCTCTACCTCAAGGAAGGTACCCTAACTCTCTTCCCCTTGAGTGTGCGCTGGACATGGTGACTTCCTTCCATAGAGTCAGGTTGGGATAGCAGGACAAAAGAGCAACTTCACTGTGAAGAAACCGGCACGCGTTGCCCTAGCCAGCTGGTCAAGCACTTGTGCGCCTGGACAGTAGCCTTGATGTGTGATGAACAGGCGTTTTACCACTTTTTCCCCTAAGCCACAACTCCAGTCTAATGAAAAAAAAAATACAAATTGTGATCGAGGGACATTCTTTTGGCAAACATCCCTGACCAGGACTCCTCAAAATGCTCAAGGTCATGAAAATCAAGAGCAAAGTCAGAGAAACTTTCAGGAGGCCTAGAGGAGCCTGAGGACGTGTGACCATTAACTGTAAGGTAGTGTCCTGGATGCTATCCTGGAACAGAAAATGGATATCAGGTAAAAACTAAGGATTTCAGAATAAAGCATGGACTTTAGTTACTGAGACTGTATTGATGTTGATTCACTAATCCACTGATGCAAGATTTTAATAGTAGAGGAAGAGGTGTGGGGAATATGGGAATTCCTTGTACTTTCTTCTCGATTTTCTGTAATTCTAAACTGCTCTAAAAAAAAGTCCATTTTAAAGCACTATAAATCCTTAAACGAACAAAACCACTTTAATAACTACATTTCACTACTAGCAAACTTATTTTTCCAGAGTCAAATGTCCTTCAGTTATTTTTTTAATTAATTAATTAATTTATTGTTGCCCGGGATCAAACTCCGGGCCCTTGCACTTGGTAGGCAAACACTCTAACCACTGAGCTAACTCCCCAGCCTCAGTTTTATTTTTTAGAAACAGTTATTTGTCGAGAGAACAGCCATCATTGGAAAATCGACTAGTTTCCTAAAGGCTGAGGAACTGAGATGAAAATGTCTTAGTGTCTGCCGAACTCTGCCTCCTAGTAACATGACCACGTGTGAAACCCCCTAAGCAACCTCATTGGTTAATTTTCTCCTCAATAAATCCAAGATGCTGGACTAGACGATCAGTAAGGTTCTTTACAGACTCCCCATAGTCAGAATTTCTCCAAAGCCAGAGGCGCACATTCGAAGTAACAGAGAACTTCCCCCCATCGCCCCTCCTTTCTCAGCCCTCCACCGACCCGGCTTTCTCCTTCCTGAAGTGGGCCTGGCCTTTCATCTGCCCCTGCTTCCACAGTACCCCTTGACTGACAGAGTCAACCGCGAGGGGATGCCACTAAATCAACATCCCTTAGGGCTCCTTCCCAAGAGGAAAAAAATCTGGCAGCTGGCCTTGGAACCAGAATTGTTCAGCTCGGTCGAAGGTGCCGCCGCATCATCCATCACTGTGAGACTAGGGGACATTTGCCCAGGGTCACGCTGGCCAAGCAACTGTATGAACTTCTTTCCAATCTCACCGCTGCTTCCTTCTGCCGATTTCTAAACTTAGTTGCTTTATTCTTAACACACTGCCCTCCGGCAGGGACGGGGTAAAGGTGTGCGGGTCACTCTCTCGCCCGGTTCACAACGGAGTCACATGCCCAGACTCAGGCACACACAGGGCACGAGTGTTTTCTATTAGCCTGCGTTCATTAATATTGGCTTCTAACTGCCATGTTGTGTTTGGAAAATGGCTACATTTCAGCAGCTACTTCCTATCATCTCAATGTGCTTTAACTTAAAACAAATTCTAAATAAATAGGATCATTGTGTCAAAACTGACAGCTAAATAATTTTGAATTCAGTTTTGTCTTTCATGAAGTAAACTCAATACTCATTTCCAATTTTACAATGGTATCAAAAAAGCACTAGAAAATTCATAGCATGAGGCAGAATAGTCAAAAGATGGGATCAACACAAATGTTCACCAGTAGGTGAATGAATGAATAAAATGGCCACAGACATGCTATGGAATATTACTCAGCCATATAAAGGAATGGAGTTTGGAGATGTCGTACACTGTGCATGAACCTTGAACATCTTATGCTAAGAGAAACAAGCCAGACACACGAAAGGAAAAATGTTGTATGACTCCATTTATATAAGGTACCTAGAACAGTGAAGGTCATACAGATAGAAAGTGGAAATAGGGGCTGGAGGAGGAGGAGAATTATTGTTTAAGGGGGTATAGGCAGAGCTTCTGTTTGGGATGATGAAACAGTTCTAGGAACAGATAGTGGTGATGGTTGCAGTGCATTGTGAATAAATGTAATGCTACTGAATTTCACACTTAGGATTAAAACAGGGGTCAGGGTGTAGCTCAGTCTTAGAACATATATTTAGTATGCATGAGGTCCTGTGTTCAATGCACAACACCAAAAAAGATTAAAATGGAAAATTTTGTTGTACATGTTTTATCACAGTTTTTAAAAACCATACCTCACTCCCTCCAAAAGTTAAAGAAAAACACTAGAAGAATAAGCACCAAAGATCAAAATAGGATAGGAGTTAAGAAT
The DNA here is from genome assembly GCA_004026905.1 of Hystrix cristata. Classification (NCBI taxonomy): domain Eukaryota; kingdom Metazoa; phylum Chordata; class Mammalia; order Rodentia; family Hystricidae; genus Hystrix; species Hystrix cristata. The sequence goes on along the minus strand of PVJO010001398.1, from coordinate 65,293 downwards.
TTGGAAAGCATGTATTTTTATTTTGTATTCATTCTATACTATATGATTCAAAAGTCAGAATGCTATAAAAAGGAGAAGTCTTGCCTCAGCCCTCGCAACCCTCCTCTTACATCTGCACCTGTCCATCAAAGGCCGTTTTATTCCTTTCTTCTTTACTCTTCCAATGTTTCTTTAGCAAACAGGAGCAACTTCATAGATATTCTTATCTTTCTTTTTTCTTGCACAAGAGGTGACAGGGTGTATTCATTGTTTAGCATCTTGCCTTTCACTAAAATCTTGAGTTTGGAATTTTTAAATGCAAACTCAAAACTGATGATTTTACTCTTTGCAAAACAAAGGAACACAGAACACATATTATCTTCACCCAAGTAGTACTAACAAGTGCAAAGAAATTCACTTTCTACTTCATTAACAAAAGGAGATAGAAAGGGGGAGGAGGGAGAGAGGGAGGGAGAGAGAGAGAGAGAGGGGGAGAGAGAGAGACAGAGACTGAGACTGAGAGAGACAGAGAATAGAATGTTAACTTCAAGAAGCATTAAGGATGGCTGGCTTGCCCTGGGGGAGAAGTTTACAATGTGCAAAGCTCCTCTTTCAAAGCAGCTTTATTTCCATAGGCTGCTAAGAGATTACCACCTTGTAAAAGAAAGGAAGAAAGGCAACCTCCCCACCTTTGAGTTATTCGGCCCAGCAAGGCAAGCTCTGGGGGGAAGTGGCCTCTAGATGACCACTGCTCAGACTACAAGGAAGAGCAAGGCACTCCTTTTAAATTAAAGGCAACACACTGGGCCGTCCTGTGGGACTGTTTCTTGGACCCTTTGAAACTACAACCTACTCATGCCTCCTTCTCTTCTCTCCCCATTTCACAAAAAGACACACCGAGCAAAAATAAAAAAGCCAACCCAGCATTTCCCCAAACTATTTTGTTCACAATGATTCATGGCTTTTGGTGGGGAGGGAGTGAGAGAGAAAAAGAGAGGCAGGCACCTGTCACCAGGAAAACAACTGCTGCCTTTTAAGATTCTATTTAAAAAAAAAACTTTCTGTTTTCTCAGGCTAAATCCAAAATTTAGGATGCAATATTTATAGTTAAACATAAGTTTACATGTTTAACCATGATCCTCTATTATAATCATTTCTATTTCATCTATTGTAATAAATTCATGTTATAGACTAGGTTTGTGTTATATGTTAAAGGAAGATAATAGATACTAAAATAATCTGGTTTCACATTTTTAAAAAATCCTAAACACTTTGGCATTTGCATTTTTCCAAGTAATTTATTCAGTATTTTTATTTGAGTATTTTTTGAGCATCTCTCTTGTGCCACAAACTGTTCCTGACACTGGAGGCCCAACAGTGCAGATAGACAAATGAATTCCTTGTGTTTAAGGAGTTAGCGTCTGACCGGAGAGACAGACAACAAAGAAATAAACAATCCTGGCATGGGGGAGTATACCTGCAATGCCACCTACCTGGGAGGATGAGACAGGAGGGCCACAACTCCAAGGCCAGCCTGGATAACTTAGTGAGACTCTGTCTTAAAATTTTATAAAAAGAATGGGGATATAGCTCACTGTTCCTGAGTTCAATCCCTAGTACCCACCCCCACCAATAGTAAATACATTTAGACAGTGACAAGCACTATGAAATAAAGAAGGATGGGGGATGAGAAAGGAGAAAACCTTTTTAGATAGAAGCAGCAAGAAAGGCCTCTGTGAGGAGGTGACCATGGCATACTGTACACTCAGTGCTCTGGGAGGCTAAGGCAGGAGGAGGACCTCAAATCTGAGCCCAGCCTGGGCAATTTAGAGACTTGGCAAGACTCGGTCTTAAAAAAGAAAATTAAAAAGTGCTGGGGAGGTAGGTCAGTGAGAAGGCTCTAGATTCAATTCCCATAACAAAAAGAGTGACCAAATCCAGTAGAAAGAGGGGGGCCAAGATGAGAGGGAAGGGGATTCCATGCAGAAAAACCAGTATGAGCACAAAGCCTGGGGAGGAAGTGGCAGAGGACAGAGTGGCTGGACTCGAGTGGACAAGGGGAGAACAGAGAGTGGCCATCTTAGCATCGGAATCTCTAACAGCACTGTGAACTCCTGGCATACTAATGAGGTTCTTGATGAACATGGCCCTCTAAAAGTGAAAGAAGGAACTTTAAGGTCAAAAGGCAATATTCACAGAGGGTGAAGATAAACTTAGTTTGAGTAGGTGTCTATAAAATATTTCTATTTTAAAAGGATCAGGAAGGATGCCACACACACTGCAGTAACTGTAAGTTCTAAGAGGGAAAACAAAAGGGTAAGGCAGGCATTGCACATCTGGCTGCATATGTGTTCAGGTATCTAACAAATCCAAAAACAAAAGATCAAAAGACAAATTCCAAAACTTAAAAAAGTTTTTGCAAACACAGAGGAACAAGCAATCTTTTCTCTGGAATGTGTCACGATGGTTCAGCTCTTCAGAGTTTGCTGAAGTTGCTCTAGAAAATCATTGACCTGAATACAATCAGGGCCTGTGCTGGGAGTGAGGAGCTTGTAATCCACACTGTAAGCTTGACCATGGTTTTGGAAGTATGTGTGTGTGCGGGGTATGTGTTTGTGGTTGTGTGTATGGTATTGTGTGGCATGTGAGAGGCATGTGTGTGTAGTGCAGTATATATGCGTGGAGTGTGTGTAGTATACGATGCAGTGTGCATGAGGGATGAGACAGAGAGTCAGAGAGACAGACAGACTGGCCTAGACAGCCCCCTTAGACAGGAGGTTGATTGAGGAGGCTGGCTGCTTAAGAACAGGGGACACTTATTTTCATTTCAGTTGAATACTGAAGAGAGCTTGGGCCACTCCCAAACCACCCTCTTTGGGCAATGCCCCCATCAATGAATACTGGAATTAATATTTGGTCCAAGTAACCAAAAATTTGTCAATTACTCTCCTTCCATGAGAGCAAGCTGCTTTGCAGGGTTCTAGCCTGAGATAAACTGAACCAGAACGGCCAATACTTTCATGAAAAGAATTGACTTGACGAGATGAGCATAAAACAATGTAGAGAAATTAAGCAGATACCTCTGTTGAAGTAAGGCTGCAACTATCATTTATCACCATAGATTTCACAGATGGGATTCAGCAAGAGCTAAACTGGTTCACTTCGTAAAAAATATTCTAACCGTAGATGTCTAAAATAAACATAAATTTAAAATGTGTGATTATGATTATACATTTTATTTAGAGTGTTAAATTATTATATATATTTGGTGACTGAAGAATACCAAGAAACCCGAGCACTCCCTCCCCCAAAAAAGAATACCGTGAATGTTTAAAATTTTTGAAAATCTATTACAGTAAAAGGTACATTGCCATTAATGCCCCTTGAAACAGTCCCCCTCACTTTGAACACACTTATCTATCATTCTTGCCACTTTCTGAAGTAGATCTGGAAGTCCTCTTTCATGAATGTCTTTATGAGTTGTGATCAAAATTATAATGGATGTTATTGTTGGGTACCATCCAATGGGAAGGCAGGCTTGTAAAAACTTTATGTTGTGTACTCATCCACCTATTCACCAGATAAGACAGTGTGTGACTTCTGGCTCTTCCCCAAGTTAAAATGAACTTAAAAGATAAATATTGTGAATAAGTTCAGAAAATCGAGGCAGTCACCAAAGTACAATTAAAGACACTCGTGAAAAAGACTTCCAGAAATACTGCAGAATGTGTCAAGAACTATGGGCTAAGTTTGAAGTGAAGGACGGTATTTTGAGGTGGATTATTGACAAATGTGCCTTTCATTGTAATAAAAATTTTAAACATTTACCATAGTCTTCTGATCACATGGGTGCTTTTTTTTTTTTAATAAGTGCTGGGGATCAAATCCAGGGCTTTGTGTATGTTAGACAAGCACTGGATCACTGAGCTACACCCCCAGGGATCCCCTACTTTTTAAATTCTGAGACAAAATCTGTATAAATTGCCCAGGGTAGCCTACAATTTTTGATCTACCTGCCTCAGTTTCCCTAGTAGCTGGGATTACAGGCATGCACCACCATACGGGGTTTATATTTTTTAATTTGGGACTCTTAGAAAACTTTTGTTTGAAAAAACAGGTTCTGGGCGGGCTGGGGGGGCACTGACTCACCTGTAATAGAAGTGCCCTGCCAGCTTCTTAGATTTCTCATACAATGAGCCTTAATTACATAAGCTACATCAGCTTCTAGGGGGCCTAAACCAGCCTTACCATCTGGAGACCCCACAGCTCTCAGAGTGGGCCCTTGGAGATCTGGTGGCTCTGACCTTCCATGGCAGTGACTCACATTCAGGGAGAAAATAATCACATCACACTCAAGCATCCAGTTACCTTCTCTTTTAGTTTCTGTGATGTCTTTCCTACGAGTGGACCCATGAGTTCCTCTTTGTTCTCTACCTTGCATAATTTTTTTCCCTCTTATAGATATACCTGAGAATCTAGCTCTTACACCTCTTCCTCCAATTACACCTCTGAATATGTGCACATTTTGTAGTGAGCAGAGTTCCTGGGAAAATCAAAATATAACCCTGGGGGAATGATTTGCCTAAAGAATGCTAATTACCCACCCATGTAAACATGTAGCCTTTCTTCTTCAGCCTACTGCTATCCAGGTCTGGGATAAGAGGGAAGAGAAAGTAATCCTAAGAAATGCTTGTTAAATTTGGTACACTATAAATGGAACTGGAATAAATCCACTTTGAAGCCCAAGTACATTTTCAAAACTGATTGTAATATACACCCTTTGAACGTATTTCATTCATTTGGAATTTGTCCAATTTTCTTGGTTCAACTATCTCTAGTCAAAGTTAATTATGCTGAAACACAAAACCAAACACCTATCAGCCTCCCACACAACTACAGACGGAAAGAGTTTGAATCAAAATGGCACATTTTCCCCTGAGCAAACACTGAGTGAATACACAGGGTGTGGTAGGGAAGACCAGGTTTGGCCCTTGTCCTCTTCGGGTGTCTTATCTAGTAGCTAGGAACCTCAAACTGACACCATTATAGGGGAAGTGTTATCCCTGATTGCTAAACGTCTTCGAGGAGTGGCAGCAGGGAAAAGCCTTAAAGAGAGAAGGAGGAGGGAAAAGTGCAGAGGTGTGAAATGTATTATCTACTTGTTTGAAAGTTTTAAAATATTAAAAGGTTGTGTTTGGGGATTTAGCTCAGGTGGTAGAGTGCTTGCAAATGCAAGGCCCTGAGTTTAATCCCCAGCACCTCCCCAAATTAAAAGGTTAAAAGTACCAAGAACAATAGTTTTAAATATAATGTTTTTCATTGTCAACTCCATCCTATCCTTGGGTGCATATAATTTGGAAGATGCATTTGTAGATAATGTTATATGAATGGTCTGCTCAAATAGTAGAGTAATAAAATGCTAATTTCCTTTGTCTCAAACATGTTTTGATTTACCAACTCCTAAGAAATATGCAGAATGCTGGGCTGGGGATTTATTAGCTCAGTGGTTAGAGTGCTTGCCTTGAAAGCAGAAGGCCCTGAGTTCAATCTCTAGCACCAGAAACAAAACAAAACAAAACAAAACTGCAGAATGTTAAGGAAGGAAACTAAGGAAAGGAGAAAGGAATCATTCCAGTGGAAGAGAAATCAGGTCAGATTTCACTGTGATGAAGTCCCAGCGAAGCACACTGGAAACACGGCAAATAATGAGGGTCTTACTTCAGTGTGGTGTATTATCATCCAGTAATGTACCTTCCAAATTATATGCAAGTGGCATAGTTGTCACTGAACACGAGAGTCAGGGGAAACCTCAGACTCTTTTTTTTTTTTGAGACAGGGTTTTGCTGTGTAGTTCAGGCTGGTGTTGGACTCACTAATGTAGCCCAGGCTGGCCTTGAACTTGTGGCAGTTTCCTGGCTCAGTCTCCCCAGCGCTGGGATTACAGGCGTACGTCACCCGCCCCGTGTCTCAGACATTTTTAAAGTACCATATTGTGCCCAGGCACAACGACTCCAAGAACTCTGCTCTCTTGCAAACAGAGAAGCCACCACGAGGAAGATTTCTCCTCCCAGTTTAATGCTCCTTTCTCAGGAGAGCAGTACGCCAGCAGGGAGAGCAGTGTCTAGTACCAGCACGTGGCCTTCACCGCCAAACACTACAAAGAATGCAGGCGTTTCTCCAGTGTGGGACCATCCAAATGCAGAGGACACTTTGGTGATGTCTGATTTTCTTCTCTTTTACTCCTTTCTTTTTTCTTTCTTTCTTTCTTTCTGTTTTTTCTTTTTTTTGGTAGGGAGAGAGCGAAGAGGATGAGGAAAGGGAAGGTTTCTTCAAGGCATAAACAGTATAAAATGATATCTGAAGTTAAATGTTTTAAGAGAATCTCAAGTTTCAGTTTAATCAGAACTCAGGCACTCCACATGGCAAGTTTATTAAATTCTCTTACTTGCAAGATCATCAAGGAGGGGTCATTTGAGGAAGCAGAGCTGGTTCTTTCCCTGAAATGTTTCCTGCTTTCTGCAAGGGCAAATATTACACCCCAAGTCACAAATCAGCTCCTCAGGCGTTGTGTAGGAGTCATCCCTACCATCCATACTGGGGAGGAAAGAGAAGACACCATCGGTCTTGTGTGAGTCTGTTAGAGCAGCCCAGTGTTTACACAGAGCATGTTTGCTTCCATCCAAACAAGGGTCTGCTCTCCGGCACTTTCCATGCTGGGAAGAGTCAGACACCTTCATTAGAAGGAAGTGGGGCTGTGAGGAAATAATGAGTAGTTTGGTTGAGGACTGTTGTTGTTTTGAATTTAAGAGTCTAGAAGTGGCTCGGCTGGTGACAAAACCCATCTGCGAGTTCCCTCAAGTCTCAAAAGTTTTGAGATGTCAGACATAACCTTATTGAAATCCACATGATTATAAATTTCAATAGCATCTCAATCTAGAAGGATATCTAAATCTAAAGTTTAGTTTCTAATACTAAAATTATACAGGACTATGTAGCATAATAATTAAGATTTAAATTATATTAATTGGGAGAATCTTATGTATTTAACATGTAGTACAACTTTTCTTCTTCAATGAATCTCCCCACCATAACTCAAAAATGGGGTAGGAAATTCTCCAACTTTGTACGTGTATTTCTAACCAGACATGTACTAAATGTTTTAATGAAAATTCTAGTGCATCATATGTGAAAAATTGAATCTAATAGTCAAGATTTTAAAGTTTGGAAATGAAAGCTGCCTTTTTTCTGGTTTAATTTTTTTTGTATTGATTTTACTCAAAACCCAATACCCAAGGGGAGTACCTGTGCGCAAACAGGAAATCTGAACCTCATGATTTTGCAAGTTATTGGAAAATTTGTACAAAATAGGTTCTCCTGAAATTGAACACCTGGTTTGACAGTTTCACTAATTACAGTCCACTCTACAGAGGAAGGCCAAGTCCCGTGGCCAAGCAGACAGATTAGCCACAGTTACTCAATAAGACAACTATTTAGCAGAGACAGACCCTGGGAGAGAAACCTAAGAAGTCATGTGCATATCCAAACAGGCTGCCACAGGGTAAAGAAATCCCCTTAAGTCACTTTCGGCTTCATTAGCACATGAAAATGGGGTAATTAAACATTCTTTAGCCTTCCATCAAGTGCCAAAATCAATCATTCATGGAAATTACGTTTTGATAAGAGGTGTTTAAACATTGTCAAAGACTTCTTGAATGTGTCATTCTTTCAGCCTGAAAAAAGATTCCAGCCAGTACTTCACTGTACAAAGGAAATAGAGAATTAAAGGTTCAGTCCTGTTGCAAACTTACTACATTATTAGAGCCAGGTACCAGAAGAAGAAATCCATCCGAGTTCACTAAAAATATTTATTCTGAGGAATGTTGTTCCACTTTTCACAAATTTATCATTTTAACAGTTGTTTTGATGGGTTTTTAAGGCTAAATTTTGAATTAAACATCCATTCAGAGGAAAGGTTATTTTATGGGGACAATATTTCTAATCACGATGCCAAAGTGTATAATATAGAAGTGGATATAATTTTTGATGACCCTAACATTTTATTTTTTTAAATTTTATTTTAATGGTACATTTTAGATGTATATAGTTTTAACATTCATCATAGGGGATTTGTACCTGTACATGATATATCTCGTTGCTTCGTTTTTTCCCATTCTCCTCCCCCCTTCACCCTTCCTCCCTCCTTATTTACAAAAGCTTTGTTTCTAGTTTTTCCTTCCATTTCTTATTTCTCTTGTCCCTCTGTTCCTTTGACCCTAACATTTTAAAATGCTTTAATATATTCATAACATTGTGTCATGAATCAATATCCCCCCTTAAAAAATTCACCCAGATTTTGTTTCCAAAAATTTAAAAACAAAAAGCAATAATAATAACCCTTAAAGACAAGAATAAGATTTAGAATAATTTACTATAACCCACAAGAAAAACCTTCCCTTTTTTCAGATAAGTTATCTTCTTATAGGAAAACTAGAAAATAAGCCACTATAAAATCACTTGGCTCTTTTGTCTAACTATATTCTTTCAGGCTGTAAATATTTGCAAAGCCTCAAGAAGTTACCCAAGATACGCTTATCTTTGGTGCCACAAATATCAGTCTCTTAAACAATATGAGTCAACAGTTACATTCATTTATTGCCAAACAAAAAGATTCTAAAGCAAGAGGCTCTGATGAAAGATTAACAATTGGTTTTGATATTCATGTTAACATACATGTTACTACCTTCTTTCTATCTCTAGTAGCTCAAATGTACTATCTTCATACACAGAGTCACATATCTCATCTGGGAATCTGGGAGGGTCACTGAGTGGGAGCTTTTTACCTGATGGCCTATCAAAAACTCAGTTACACTGAGAGAGTGGAGAGGTCAGGCTGCAGAGAACCACTAAGACCCCTTTCCCTTTTCAGGTAGTTCAGACCCCTGGGAACCTTTGATCTGACTATCAGCAAACACACACTCCCATATTTTGTACTTTCAGGTATAGATTTCAGAAAGGGGGGAGCATTACCCACAAAAACAAAATGCCTCTTTGCAAAACAGTCGGTATATCCTACACAAGGAAAGGCAGTCCCTTCTTCCATTTGTCACCTCTACACCAATATAACACTCACTCGTCCACCGATATAACACTCACTCTTTTGCTGGAGAGAGAAGCAAACCAGTTAAAGCCACATTGCTGGAATATAGGCACACAGAGCTCTTCTGCTTTGAAAACCCCGTGTGCACAATGTCCCAAAATTAGCAAGCTCCAGGCTGGAAGTGAAAGTCTGTGGTCTTTTCAGACTCTCTATAATCCAAACACACCACCAGCAAAACAGAATATACCACCTCTGACTTGGGTGACTGGACAGGAATAAACATACATGCTATTAGGAGGATTTCTTCCCAAGTGGTCAAAAGAAATAGTGAACTAATTACCCCCTAGAGAAATCCTATTAATCTAACTATAAACTAAGAAAAAAAAGTAACAAAGACTAGGGCTAGAAGTATATAACAGGCCCAGAGAAATGAGAAGCTAAATGTAATTTTTAAAAACATCTAAGGATAAAGAAAGAAAGAGGGAAACACAAGTTCTATAACAGCAGGAACAAGATAGGGTATATGAGTAAAATTAAACTAACAGACTGTAGCAGGGCACACTTAGCACCCAATAAACCTACAGTCTCTGGGTGTTGCCGTTCCTTTAATAGGTATGGTACCTACACAGTAAAGCCGCCCTTTCCTTCTACTCACTTCTTTCCCTTCCTTTCCCACCTGAGTCAACTAAATTATTTTAAAACTTCTTGCCTGTAGGAAAGAGTACACGCAGAAGTTAGTGTCTGCTGACTTGCCAGAAAGGATCCTGATGTATGCTCATTATCCTTCATTAATTATCCCTAATGCCCCCTTTCACTCTCAGAGGGGTCCCACTTTGAACAATAAATTGTATGGTCACTTTATTCAATAATAAGTATGCATAATATGTGAATAAATAAATGGGCAACTATCCTAAGTTCCAAGTATATGTTTCTACAAAGAACTATAAAAGTATTCACTGATGAGGTATATCTTGGTATTTACTAAGTTGGAAAACATCAACTAACAGAAGAAGAAAAAGGATAAAAAACAGCCATAAAAGTAATATCACTGCATTGGAAAATATATAAATCCCACTGAATACTACAAAGCAGAATGTCCAGCTCAGTTCCTTTTTGCTTGGCCACACACAGCTGAGGAACCTGTCTAACAAAAGTCTAAAACAGAGAAGGATAAGAAATAGAGGAAAATCAGGAACATGAACACTGGATTACACTTTCTCTAGGTATACACAGAAATATCAAAGACCAAGGCTTGAAAGTTACAATATGGAATGAATCGAACACCTTAAGTAACATTTCTTCTTCTGGTAGACAAAGGCAGTAAGGAAAAAAACTCAAAATATTTATGAAACAATTATGATGTAAATTCACATTTGAAGTGCGTGTTTTCTACGTTTGTATAAAGCACACTACATTTTAAAAATCAAAGATAGACATTGTCCTACACTTTAACATTAAAAATTCACTTCCAATACAACGTAGATTAAAGATCAAAGAATTAAATGTTTTCCAATTAATAAAACCTGACAATACTATTTTAATCATTTGGTCAAAATATCCTTTTTATAAAGTACCTTATCATCACCAAAGTGACCATTATCTAACTGTTTCCCTACAGTATGTGCAAGGTAAATGTTTCTAAGCAATTCTTTTGGAAGTTAAACATTAAATTAAAAAATTAAAACACCACTCAAAGCCTTGTGATGACCTGAAGGCATGTTAAGAGCAGCAAAGGTTAGAAGGGCAATTCTCAAATAACATCCATTGTTCTATCTCAGGTTAATGACAAAAGGAGAAAAGAAAGCGATTACCTGGCTTTACCTCTGCATTGCAATTCAAATACTACATAAGAAAACAAAAAAAAACCCTTATTTTTTGCAACCCAATGCTCTTCTGCTTAGTGAAATTTTTTTTAAAGTAACTTGGCTTTTTCAGTTTAGTTCATGCAACAAAATTCAGGTCAGTCAAATGCAACAGCAAATTCAAAGTTAGTTTAGTTGATACATAGAGTTTCAATGAAGATCCAAAAATTACACAGGGAAAAACATTAAATGAATATTTCCAACCTTGGAGGGAAGGGAGGGAAATGGGAAAAGAAAGAAGCAGCAAGATACGTTACGTACTGGTACAAATTCCCTATGATGAATGTTATCACTATGTACATCTAAAATGTACCATTAAAATAAAATTTAAAAAAATATTTCTAGCTTGAAAGTGTATGGTAAATAAGTGATTGTATAATGTTTTCTCTACTTTGTAAAAGTATGTCTACCTGCCCCTAAGACCCATATGGAAGAGTGGGAGACCACGAATAACCACGCTGGGTTAAGGGTGTAGATCAGTGGTAAAGCACTTGCCTGGCATACAGTTGGATCTCTAGCACAACTAACTAACTAGCTAACTAACATATGTAAATAACCAAGACAATTTTGAAGAACACAATTGGGAACTTCATTCTCCTGGATGTCAAGGCATGAAACTAATTATTCCACTGTAGTAGAACAAGACTAGACAAATAAACCAACAAAAAGAAAAGGGACCTGCAGGAGTATATATGAAACTGATATACAAAGGAAGGGGCATCTTACTTATTTATTTTTGTTTTGTTTTTTGAGACAGGACCTTGCTTTGTAGTTCAGGCTGGCCTTGAACTCACTGGTCTCAAGTCCTGGCAACCTTCCTGGCTCAGCCTCCAGAGTGCTAGGATTACAGGTGTGCACTACCACAGCAAGTGCTAGGAGGGGGCATTTTAAAAGCATAAGGAAAGAATGAGCTATTATAATAAATAGTAGTTGGATAATTAGGTACCCATTTGGGAGAAAAAATAGCTTTCTACCTTATAGCAAATAAAAGTACACTTTAGGTAAATTAAAGAAAAAGCAAAATTTTATGAAACTTTTAGAAGAAAATAAGGGTCAATACATCTATTGGGTCATACATCTATGACATTAGAATACAGAAAAATATCTAAAGCAAGAGACAAAAAGCACAAATTATGAAAGAAAAGAAAAATTACAGTATTTCACTACTAAAACTACAACTTGTTTTGTTTGTGGTACTGGGGATTGAACTGAACCCACGGCCTTCACACTGAGCCACACCCCCAGCCCCTTATTATTATTATTATGTTGTTGTTGTTCTTGTTTTTTACTTCAGGACAGGGTCTCCCTAAGTCTCTAAATTGCCCAGGCTGAGCTCAGACTTGAGATCCTCCTGCCTCAGTCACCTAGAAGGCTGAGATTAGAGGCCTGCACCACTACGCCCGCCCAGGTAATTTCTGCAGTTTTAAAGATACCATAATCAATGCAAAGCTAAGACACAGATGAGGAAAATATTTTTATAGCAAACATGCCAATAAGCAAGTAGAATCCAGAATAATAAATCAATAATAAAACCAAGTCTTCCAATACAAAAAGCAAGCAAAGGATAAGACAATGAGTTCACAACAGAGAAAACCCAGGTACTATAGCCAATAAACTCAGAAAAGATGTTCAATTTCGCCAGTAGTCAGGAAAACATAACCTAAGAAAAAATGAATCACCATTTTATGACCACCTGATATGGGAAAATATTTGGTAAGTCTTGGTAAGTCTTACCTTACCAAGTGCTGGTGATAATGGGAATTTATATACTGTAGCACTGCAAATTAATGCAACTTCTTGAAAAGCAATTTGGTGATATTTGTCAAAGTTGAAAAACATGCATGCTCTGTGACCCCACGAGTCCATTTCTGTGGGGTACCTTAGGTGATAATTATTTCTGTGCACAGGAGACACATCTGAGACATTCACAGCGGCCTCATTAGCTATAACAAACATTATCCAATAAATGAATGATGACTTGTCCATTGATGAAATACCACAGTGCTGATAATGAAATGAACCAAACACATATCAGCATGGATATATGATAGTAAAAAAGAACACAGGTAGGCTAGGGATTTAGCTCGGTGGTTAGGGTGCCTGCCTAGCAAGCACAAGGCCCTGAGTTCGATCCCCAGCACCAAAAACATACACACACACACACACACACACACACACAAAACCCCAAAATGCATATATACAGTCTAATGTTATTTGCCAGATTTTTAAAAATAAACCTCAATACAGTGAACATATATAAAAATAACATACAACTACAACAAAAGTTTAAAAACCATGCATGGAAATAACTTTGCTGAGGGAAGAAGGGAAAAAGAGATGGAAAGAGTATAAGGAAGCTTTAACATAAAACATATATATATATATATATATATATATATATATATATATATATTTAAAATCTAAGGCAAAGATGGCTTTGATGTGTCTTGAAGATGGGTACGTTATGTACTGGAGATAGGAATTGGTTGTAGTAGCCTGTACACTTTTTGGCATAGTTGAAATACACTAGTAACGGAAGATCACCCTACTTTAAAAGTGACATGAGTTAAAACACGTTACTGTGAAACTCTTGAGTTTAAATGGGCCATATTTGTTGGTACATACTAGTCCGTTCCTATGGCACACAAGCCGGTGCCATAGCACGCGTGGCAGAGACCCCGCAGGCCAGTGGCATACACCAGCAACCATCACACAAAGCCTCGCACACCCAGAGGACAGAGTGCAAAGTGGTAGCACAAAAAGGCCAGCTCACTTAATAATCATGTCACTCCAAAAGGAGCACACTTGACTGAAAGAAGGTTTTCTAGGGCATGAAGTCTACACTAGACATTAGGGGCACACAGCATTACAATAGGCAGGACTTGGGGGGAGGGACAGAAAGAAGAGACTTCCAAGTGAGGAAGTGTTTGGAAAGGAACTGGGTCACTTGTTTACTCCAGGTACCAGTTTCTCTGTTCTAGCTTCCAGTATGCTAGGCAAGTGTTCTACCACTGAACTATACTACTAAGCCAAAAAGTCACTTTTTTACATCCAAAGTCACCTTTTGATAAAAGTTGGTTGAGAGTCTTAGGTTGATGGAACAGATTTGAAAAAAAGGAATGAGATTTTTAGAAAAATTGGGAATTAATGCCATTTTATTTTAAATTAAGTAGCTTGTCTTCCTGAGTCTGACTCAGGAAGAAATTGAGACTGGCAATCCCCAGAGAGGTTAAAAACCTTAATAAAGTAAAATTAATTATCAAATACATAAAAGGAACCAAGTAAATATATTTGACTTAAGGATTTATTTACAGTTTAGATTTCCCATTAACCAAAATGATATACCTGTTAAATTAGTTAGGGACAAACAATACACATTAAATACAGAGTGTTCTTAAGGGACAGAAAATACGTATCAAATATAGACTGTTCTTAAAAAGTAGTTTTTGAGTGTGTCTATTATATTTAAGTGTCCTTTTTTGGAGGGGCGGGGGTGTGCTGGGGATTGAACTCAGGGCCTTGTGCTAGGTAGGCAAGTGCTCTACCACTGAGCTAAATCCCCAACCCCTATTTAAGTATCTTTTTAACAAAAATATGAACAAGAGCTAATATTCAGACCCAAACTTCCAGTTTGATGGACTCAGAATAAAATACATGGATATTTCAAATGTGAAATGCTGTGAGAAGCAGCAATGTTAATCTGTAAGAACAAACTTGTTAGAAGGTCACAAGAAACAAATTGAATTTGTAATAAAGGTACTTTAAATTCATATATTCAAGCCCCTTGCACTCTGTTTTTACGTATATTAATATAAAATAGAAACCAGCCAAACATACAGTTTTCCAATAGAGTATTTCTAAAGTTAATGACCAGTTTACTTTTTAATTCTGCTCAAGCAAACAATGCCATTTTACTAAGTGAATTAGTTACAAAACATTGACTCTCAGTTGTCAGATGCGAATAAATACTACATGCAGTGATCTTTTCTTTCAAGTAATGATCCTCATTATTACTAAAGCTTAAACTATTCCAGTCAAAAGAAACAAAATAATTTTCTTCTGCAATGGTAATATTTAACACACACGCTTTTGTTCATATATTATCCACAGATTGTATTAGAATTTATAGAACCACATTTAAATTTTTATTAGGGAAAACCCCACACATATTTTATTCAGGCAACCGTTGAAAGACATTTTGCTTGGTGTACAAAGGCTTCTACTGCTAATAAAAGCAACTCTGTTTATAGAACTCTTTAAAAGTTAAGAGCAAATGTGGCTAAAATCTTGAGAGAAAAATCTCCTTCAATTAAGGTATACTTTTGAAGGGCAAGAGATGTACTAATATTTAACTTCCAAACAATAAAATGTTACCAAAATAGAAGAGATATGTTCCTTTTTTCAATATATACTTTGGAAGCTCATCCACTGTCCATAACAAAGCCCAGAGACCTCTCTTTTTGTTTTCCAATTGTGCTAATTTACAACAACTTCAGTGATTTTATAATTTTCAATAGGGAAAGGAATACTTTAAAATTCCTATTACAGTTACTGGGAATGCGAGCGGTCTGAGACAACCTGTCCAACCTATTTCCTTTAAAAAAGGCTCAGGAGCTGGGGATGGTGGTGCATGCCTGTAATACCAGCACTGTGGGAAGCTGAGGCAGGAAGATTACAAGTTCCAGCCAAGCCTAGGTAATTTAGTGACTTTGCTGGACCTTGTTTCTAAAATAAAATAAAATAAAATAAAATAAAATAAAATAAAAGGGGTGGGATGTAGCTCAGTGCAAAGGCCTTGGAGTTGGATCCCTAGTACTGCAAAACAAAAACAAAACCAAAAATGGCCTAGGAGTGTATGGACAGCAGAACTCGGGGACAATAACCTCCAACCCATTAAGGAGATAAGACTGATCCTTAAATACAAGACTAGAGTGCAATTGAGAAACATCATTAAAGAACAAATAATTTTAAAGAACATTAAAGAACAAATAATTGAGAAAGGATTAAAATTGCCCTATTAGTTAAGCAAATATCCCTGTATTAGAAAAAGAGAACAAACTGTGATAAGTAGTTTTTAAAAAATATTAAAATCCTGGCCTTGACTTTCTTGCTTCCCATGATATATGAAGAAGTCCAAGAACAAGCAGACAGCAAGGAAAAGCTACTTAGTACAAAATGAAAAATACTGATATTAAAGGACTCTTCACAAAGAGTAATGCAACATATCCCAGTGCCTTATATTTACTGGTGAGGCCTTTTTCATTATGATTGCTGAGTTTCTTGTCTTCCCCTTACTATCCCTTATAATATATTCTTGATACACATTTATCATTTAAGTTATATGACTCATTTAGAAGATATTCACTGTTCAGAACTCCAGCAGCCTGTAAGTATACAGTATAGGAGTGATAAATAAAGATTCCTACAGCTCTGAAATAAGCAACAGCTTTTCCAAGGTCAGCATTGTTTACTTAAATGTGATAAACCAAAAGCATGGTGATGTGACACCAAGCTAGGAGACAGCTTATTTGGCAGAAATGGTATAGTGTATTTAATCTGTATCAGAAATAGGACTCAAGTTCCCTTCTGTGAAAAGAGGTGTACTATTAGCACTGTCTACCCCCTTGGAAAGGTTATCACTAGAAAATGAAAAGGACCAAACAGAGATGGATTCCCAAGAAAATACAGATCTCACTTTGTAATATTTTCTTGTCATTTGCTTTTTTTTTTTTTTAAACAGGCAAGATCTATGACAGGTTGACAGGTTATTCTTCCATAGAGGGTGAATTTTGTTCAAAACGGAACCCATTTCAAAACATGGCATATGTTAAAATACAGTCCAAACTAAAAAGATGATTGGCAGCAAAGAGTTGCATCCTATAGAAAATGTGTTAGACTCTTCTCAATGTCTAGGAAACAGGTAATTTACAATGACAAATCTTTAATACACAGCATAGAGTTTAAAAGGCATTATACCATATCAATTAAGAACTGGATGTATGAGGGTATCCCTTTCGGTATTTTGTCTTGAATGTTGTATATTCATGTTTAATTTAGAAAAGTCCAGCTGTACCTTTTATTGCACAAAACAAAACCAATGATTACCACAACTATCTGACAATTACAGAGAACTTGTTCTTGTATTTTAGGGTCCCAGAAGTTTGAGAACATTAATTCAGATTAAATTATGCATGTTTAAAAGCTATATTTAGTTGAATAGTAACTTAAGCATATTCTTTATAACACTCAGGTTATGAGAAAAAGTTACATCATCTGATAGGACCATGTTATACTTTAGGAGTTTCACCTGTCTTCCTGGTTTTTTAAAATCAGTAAATATTTTAAAAACAGAATTCATAAGATCAGAAAGAAATCAAGCTTGAAGAAGAAAGATGTACTAGAGTGAGAAGGATCACAGCTTACTGAAAGCTTTCTCAACACAGAGGAAGGAAACAGTGCCACTTATAAACTCTGGAACAAATGTTTCCCTGTATTTTTGTACCACAATGTTAAAAACATCGTATTTTAATTTCAGGCCTTATAAACTAAAGATGTCCCCCCAAATTAATTACATTTATTATTTTGGATCAGAGTTTGTGGCTGACAACATCTGTTAGAAACTTCGTTGTTCCTCTTAATTAAAGAACCAAGTTTAGTTGATGAAAAAAAATTATTCAAAGGGAGATGTAATACTGTGAAAATAACCAAATAATTTTCCTCCATAAATATTCCCTATGGGAGAAAGAAGCTTTCAGTGGGCGCAGAGCTTCTCACGCATCTGCATCTACTGTACATTTATTCGTTTTCTCACTGTGTGTTTTCTGTCATGTTAGAGCTAGAGATTTTAAGATTGTCTTTGAAGCCCTTTTCCTCTGTTAGCAATGACTACTAAGTAAAAAACATCTTCAGGTCAGACTTTTTCCTTTTGTTCCACACTCTGGTTCAAAATTGTTCGCCTTTTCTATATACATCAAAATATTTAAAACTTTTTAAGGAAAGGGAAAAACCAACAAACCAACAACAACAACAACAAACTCTACGGAAACGTCTTCCTGGAGCGCCGAGAGCGCAGAGTTCCTACGCCCAGCCAGGCTGTGCACGAGCGGCAGTCGGTGCTTGGTGAGCCCGGAGCGAAGGTGGCAGCGCCGGTAGACGCCCGGGGCTGGCACCTGCTCAGATGCTCTTCCGCTAAGCCTAACCTGGGCACTGGGACCCAGGGGCAGGTGGGCCGTGATGCGGGGAGGACGCAGCTGGCCCAGAAGCGGGACGTGTCATCCCACGGCTCTGGCGTCCGACTCCTCTCTCGGACTCTGCGACCTGCCGCGGGGTGAGGCGCGGTGCACGGAGCTGGGCAGTGCGCGGCGGCGGCGGGGAGAAGGCGCGCTCGGTCTGCTCCTCTCCACAGCAGCCTCCCTCTCTCTACCCCCAGCCCTCGCCCAGCCCCCGGATAGTCGGGAGGCTCCGAGTCCGCGGTGTCTCCGACTGGGGCTCGCAGCGCGGCCTGGGTCCAGGCGCAAGGGACGGCGGCACCGCGCGCCTTCCCCACGCAGCCCAACAGGCGCGCAGACGCATTCTTTTACAGTTTCCGTGCGGGAATTTGCTCCAGCACAGCTACACTTAGGAAACTACAGGCAGGACTCCCCCGCAACAAGGATTCCTCTGAGAGTTGTCTTGCACAACCTACTTCTCCCGGGGCCCTGAACCTCAAGGCAGTGATACGCTCCAAGCCTATCTCAGGGGTCCTCTCGACCTGACGTCAGGACCCCTACTTTTCATCGCATCCAAAGGAACACGACACTGGAGCAATTTTCGTCCTCCCTTCACTCCTTCTGGTGACCGACTTTAAAAAGAAAGGGGCACGAGTTTCAGAAAGAAAGAAGGTGCCCATTAGAGAAGGTGCCCGCTCCGTCACACCTTCTCGCCAGTCCCCGAGCGCGCGTCGCCGCAGGGTTGCTGGGTGTTTTTTTTTTTTTTTTTTTTTAATTACGCAAGTTAGGCTAATGTCGTCCAATGGAGAGCCACTAGTTCCGCACACGCTGAGCTCAGTAAGATTCACTGGAATTTATGTCTTTAACGAGGACGCTGGCGGCAGGGCCAGCCTGAGCCCGGACCCATCCGGCGCCGCCTTACCTGGAGCCCTGGCTTCCCGCGGCGTCCCCGGCCCGGGCGCCCTGAGCCCCGGCCCCGGCCGCTCGGGCTCCTCGCCTCCCTCCCACGGCCCGTCGCCTTCTCAACTTTGGCGCAGCTTTCTACGCGACTGCCCGGGAATCACTGTTCCTCCCTTTGCTCGATGAACGTCGGCATTCTCGCTCCCCTTTCCCATTCCATAAATTCGGAAAAGATCTAAAGATTACATTAAAAATAAAGCGCATCCCACTCTGCGTTTCACTGATTCTCACCAGTTGGCGACACGGAATTCTTCGAACAGACCGTGGTGGTCAACGTCTCTCTTCCTATTCCATTTCAAAATACTGACCAGTTAATGTCAGGCAGAGAGCGCCTGTCGCCAGGGTGTGCAGATGAATAGCAGAGCCCCAAATCACCCCTTTTACTATCTCTAACCATGGCGTTATTCTCCTTACTAAAATCCTAGCCCCATTTTTTTTTTTTGCCACCGTAGTATCGATTCTTTGAAAATCTATTTCCCTAAATAGCAGAAGTAACGTTTTAGAGACCTTCTAGCGCCCACTCCTCATCTCAGTCCTAAGCAGCACACCTGAGCGGCTCCGCCCGGCCCCTGGACGTAGAGCGGCAAAGCCCGCCAGCTTCCAAGTGGCAGCTTCTCGCGCGCCGGGATAAACTTAGAAAACAGCTTCAGTGGAAGCAAACCGAGACTCGCGGGGAGAGACGTCCAGGCAGCTACAGTCAGTCTCTGGTTACACAAACATACCTAGAGGTAGGCTGGAGGGAGACCATGGCTTTGGGTGGGGGTCGCCTACCTGGAGGTGGCTTAAACCAGTTCTTTTGTTAGTTAGTGTAGGAAAGCTAGCTTTTTTTCGTGGTGGATATTGGGGGTAAAAACCCAGATGCTACAGTTAAGCCTCCTAAGAAGTCTTTTACAAGGCGAAACCTAACCAGCGATTGAGACTTCAGTTCTTTTAAATTAGGATACTGAATTAAGCATGTAGACATCAGTAGGAAAAAAAAAAAAGATCCAGTGTCGTTTTGAAATACTATAAAAGAAGAGCTGACGTCTGCATCTGTCCATCTCTCGTGTTGCAGGAACTCAGTTACCCTTACAGGCCCTCAGCCGAATTGGAACCGCGGCCATTGCGGGACACTTCAGGGTGTGTCTGGGGGGATCAAAGGTTTCAGACTTCCTCCAAACATCACTCTGAGCTTCGGCTCCAGAGGAAGGAGTAAAACCCTGGCTCCTTTCCTAGCAAACAAAACGGAGAGAACCTTTCCTTCCCGGGCCCTCCGGGAGACACGCACAATTTTAGAAAAGCTCTTTCCCTCCTCAGCAGCTAGCAGCTGGTGAAAGTAATTGTGCACAGCGCGCAGGAGCTCCTGGGCTAGGCGTGTCAGACACCTTCAATCCATAGGTCGTGGGCACCCGAAGTGCAGCGAGGCGCAAAGCCCTCCGCGCAACGCGCGGGCTGTATCCGCCCGAAGCGGCCTCCCAGGGCCGGGAGCTCAGCTTCCCAGGCCTTACCGGCGCGCACCGGGATTGGGTAGCCGCGCGCCACGTGACCCCGCGCGCGCCCTCCGCCCCGCCCCACCCCGCCCCGCCCCGCCCCGCCGCGCTCGGCGCGCGCTTCCCGCACCTCTGTGGCGGGCCCTGCGCCAACTTTCCCTTTCAGCGCTCCGGGCTCACACACCTGAGCGATAACGGCGCTTCTTTTTAAGGACTTTGAGGCGAACGGTACGAAAGGGAGACATTGTGAACAAATCAAACTTCCACACGTTTCCGGGGCGGGGCGGGGCGGGGAACGGGAGCCTGGGAGGTTGGGTGGGAGTCGACCCCGGTTGCTTAAAACTGAGTTTGCGTGACCTCAAAATGGACTGCGAAGAGACGCGAGCCCTCAGGATCTCCGCCAAAAGTAGGACGCAGCTGGGGCTTCACCCTCGGAGCGCTGGTTTAGTACCCTATTTTTGAGGGAAAAAGTCCTCCAGGTAGTCTGTTAAAGTAGATAATTAAGCCGGGTGTGGTGGTACAGGCCTGTAATCCCAGTACTCTGGGAGGCTGAGGCGGGAGGATGGTAAATTCAAGCCCAGCTTGAGGTTAGCGACCTAGTAAGGCTCTGTCACAAAGAGAACAAAACAACCCAAAAAACTGTCTGTAAATGGGCTGGGGATGTAGCTCAATGTAAAGGCCTTGAGTTCAATACGTAGTGCCTAAATAAATACATTAAATATTATTATCTAAGTTAAAGGCCACTAAAAATGGCTAACATTGTTGGCCAACCTAGGAAATAGTGCTCTTTTAAAAAAACCAAACGGAGGATGGCTTCCATTTTACCTCTAAAGCCTAGGTGTCTTGACTGGATTTAGCTAAGTGCCATGGAACTGGCTCTGTGCTACCTGTGGGATGAGCCGGTGAGTTAGTTGAAACGCAGGCCCAGTCAACAATCCAAAATGTGTGCCTGTGCACTTACCTAAGATGATCAGTGATTACACTACTGTACCTAGTTACTGTCCAAAACATTTTTTCATCATCCTAGGTGATTTCAGCAGTAGAAACATTTCAGATCACTAACATTAGCTTAGCCTATTAATTTATTCTGTTATTTATATAACAGAGTTGTTTTGCTTTTTACCCATTTTCTTGTGTCTGACCTGCGGAGGTTCTGGGACAGAGCAGGATTTCTGAGGCATAGCATCAACCTGTGAACCAATCACTGTTTTTACATATAGAGCCTCATGGTGCTTATTTGTAACAAGTCAGGGCAAGTTGCAGGAAGTGATTGGATTTTGGAAAGAAAAAAAAAGTTTTCCCCCTCTAAAAAGATGTCTCTACCACTTGATAGCAAAGTGACCTTTGTTGTTCAACATTTAAGTCCTGCTTCTTGTTTTTGTTGTTTTCTTATAAATATACTTTGAAGAGTAAGAGGAAATCAAGTAGCCTGTGTACTGCTTCAATCCCTGCTACTCAGGAGGTTGAGGCAGGAGGACCACAAGTTTGAGGCCAGCAGAGATCCTGTCTCAAAAATATAAATAAGTAGTACTGGGGTTGTAGCTCAGTGGCAGAGTGCCCTAGTTGAATACAGTATGGCAAGAAGTTAATAAACTATAATATTAAAAAATCATGCAGAGGATGTAGTTTAGTGGTACAGTGTACCGGTGTTCAATCCCCAGTGTCAGGGAATGAAACAGGTAAATTGTGGACAATTACCTAGCACAGTGCCTGGGACAGAGCAAGTGTTCAATGAACTGTTGTTATTGAAGTTAAACAAGTTACATTTCCTACTTGTAGTTTTAAGTGACATTATAGTATTCTCTTTTTAATGCTTCATTTTTATATAGAGGTTGATTAGGGAGAAAGGAAAGCTCATAAAGCAATTTGCTTCAATCATATGTTGTGATAGTAACTTCCACTGACTAATTACAGGTCATTTTGAAAGTATTTCCTCAAATTTGTTTTGAATATATAATATTGCCTTTGAATTTCTCTAACATCTCCCATATACTTTTACAAAATGAAAGGGTATGGTCCTATCCCCACTATTTATTTCACAACCAAACATGGTAACTCTTTTGTGGGAAGAGATTATTTTCTGTGGGAGGTTAGCTGAAAATCTACCATAAAGTGAAACCTAGAATAAGAACTAATTAAATATTTTAAAAAGCATATTCTTTTTGCTATCTGGGAAAAAATCATATAGAGCAGATAGATAAAAATCTTAATTAAAACACAGCTGTGTTCTAAACCCTGCTTTTGGAAGTAAATCTGGATGTTTGAAATGAAAGTCATTTTCTCTTTAAAATTAGTATAATTATCACTTAGTAGAAAGAATATCTCTGTTCTAAACCTCTCTCCTGAGCTCCGAATTCCCTCTTCCACAGATGACATTGGAACCAATTAGATATATGTGGTGTTAATGCATTGTTTCCCTTGTCTTTCTCTTCCCACAGTTCAACCTCCTGGTCATCTATACTGCAAACCTGGGAGTCATATCGTCCTTCAGTCTTTTCTCTATCACTCTGCTTTGTCAGTTAGCAAGACTTGTGTAATTTAACCTAATTATGCTGCAGTGTGTCCCTTCCCTTCATATTGCTGCTGCTCACTCTGTCTTCCTTGTTTTCTGGCTGCCTGCTGCAGCAGCCTTTTCACTGTAAGATCTGCCATGATCAGTTCCCTTCAAATCTTTTCCTTGAGTAATTTATCTAAAACACAGATCTGAATAGCCAGTCACCTTTAAAGGCTTCCCATTATTCACCAGATAAAAATCTAATCTCTTCCCCACAGCATTAGAAGCTCTTTAGCTCTATCCAGGTTTACCTCTCTCTACTTTTGCCCCGATTTGACATTCCAGCCACACTTGCCTCTTCATTCTACACTACTGTGTGCCAACCACTGTGTAGGGCAGGTGTTAGTAAACTTAATAATATGTGAACACATTTTATCGGATATGGGGAGGGTAGTTTTAGATAGTTTGATGAGGGTTGATTTCATAGAAAAAAATGACATTTGAGCAAAGACAAGAAAGAAGCCAAGACAGTGAGCTATGTGGATAAACAAGGGAAGAACATCTAGGCCAAGGGAGCAACCAGGGCAAAGTGCTGAAGTGGGAGTATGCTTACCTTATCAAGTAGAGGAGAGGAGAGAGTGGCAGGAATACTGGTTGAACACACCTAATCCAAAAATCCAAAAGCTGAACTATTTCAGAATTTAAAACTTTATAAAGGTTGGGCCTGCAGTGTGGAAAGTTGTGTATCTGATCCCATTTGATGGCTTACCATTAAAATGTAGCCACACTAAAAATACTGTATAAAATTACCTTCAGCTTATATGTATGAGGTATATATGATATGTGTAAATCAATTTTGTATTTAGATTTTGGTTACATCCCCAAGATAACTTTATTTTGTATGTGCAAATATACCAAAATCCAAACCCCAAGCATTTCAGATAAGAGAGACTCAACCTGTAGTAGGCAGTGAGGGTAGCAAGAAAACTGGGAAGGAATGTCATTTGGGGCAGCTCTCACTAGCCAGGGTGGTAAGTTAGGGCTTGTTTTGCATTAAGCAGGGAGTCAACTACTTGTGATCAATCACGTTATCCACCTACAAGCCATTCTGTTTGAGTTGTACCCCTCTTTCCAACTGAATTATGTCTCTATAACTCCCTATGATTTTCTGTTACTGTATTTACTGTGTTACATAAGAATTTAGGTCTTGGTTTATTCATCTTTTTATCCCCACTACCCATAGCAAGCCATTAAATACTCAGTGAATGAATGATATTTGTGTTCGTTTGTAGAGGGCCTGCCTATGTCAGATAGTGTACATGGTCATTCTTCAAACAGTTCTATGGGGGGTTTTCATTGTACCTGTTTTACAGAAGAGGAAATGAGGTTCAGGGAGCTTAAGTAATTTGTTTGAAGTCATTCAACTACCATTGCTGAGGTGGGTTTCACATTCCACGTTTAGCTCATTGCTACTCTGCACTCTTCATTGTTGATGCTTTCTTACTAGGTTGAATGAAAGAAGTGGAAGGGATTTATCCCTGGTTTTGTTCCTTGTGTTTTTGACCACTTTGGGTTTTTTTTTTTTTTTTTTTTTTTTGAGACAGGGTCTCACTATGTAGTTCAGCATGGCCTTGAACTCACTATGTGGCCTCCTGCCTCAGTGTCCCAAGTGCTGGGATGACAGGGGTGTGCTACCACACCAGGCCACATTTGACTTCTTTGTACCATAAACAAACAAAAACAAATAACTCATTTAACAGTTCTATTAATTCATTAGAAATTTAGTCAGTGCTGGGCCCAGAGATACATGCCTATAATCTCAGCACTCTAGGAGGCTGAGGCAGGGATATCACAAGTTTGAGTCCAATTCAGGCTATTTATCCACTTAGTGAGACTTTGTCTCAAAATTAAGAAAAGAAAAGAAAAAGTCTGGGGATGGAGCACAGTGGAATGACCCTAGGTTCAATGCCCAGTACTGAAAAACAAATTAATATCCATTATGTACCAGGTGCTTAGGATACAGTGCTTAGCAAAGCAGAAGTAGCCTCTCCCTGTTAGAGTTATACCATAGCAGGGAAGATCCACAACTGTATCAACAAGGTCAGGAATGGACAGCCATTGCTGAAGGAGGGAAGCATATGGTGCCAATGAAGGAGCAGTAGCAGTGGCTGCTAACCCAGCCTGAGAAGGCTGCACAATGAAAGCTTATTTCCTGAATGGTCATCCCAAGTGGAATGAACTACGGGCTCTAGGATTCTGAAATTCAGTAAGTGGAGGAGAGGAATACTAACTGTGAATGCTAGCATCCTCTATAAACTTGTATAAGGTAATAGGTATTACATAAAAATCAAAAAATCTTGTTATATATCTTCTGTATTCATTTATTTCCCATTTGGTTGTTAATCCCTTTTAATTAAATCTGATTACAGTCCTTATGTATAAAATCTAAAGCACAAACTTTTAAGCTTTTTATATTTTTGAGAAGTTATTTGACCCAATTATTTGTAATGGATTAGTGTAGTATGTGTATTTTAGGAGTTAGTAAATACAAAAACTGAAATCTGAGGTTTATTTTCATTAGTTTCATTGGAATCTGGGTATATATTGCTTCATTGGCTGGAGTTTGGTAACTTGTTAGAGAATGCAATTTTTTTATTATTCAGAAATGGAATGTTTGTTCACGTGTAGTTACTATTCTATAGAAATAGCCTAGGAAACCATGAAAGATGGTGTGACTGACAAGAAGCCAGGCTGGGAAACCAGAGACCCATATTCAGAAAGTAGCATTTTAGTGTTTTCTAGCTGGTGGAAAATTAATAGGTTGTTCTCCACAGATTTCCCATTTTTCAAGTGAGGGTATTGTATTTGCCACCATAATAACTCTAATATATGACTTGATTTTCAAAATTAAAAATTTAAGGATGAAAATATTTATTCAGACAATTTGAAACTGGTGCTGGTAGCAACAGAACAGTTGTTTTTAATAAGAAAATGATGGGGAAGATCAAAGAAGACCAGGGATCAGGATGTGGGAGTCAGTTCTCTTTATTGTAAACTGCTTTGGAGGGAGGTGAGAGATGGAGATTAGCGATGATGAAGACCTTTCCTTTGGGTTTCTCTGATCTAGCCATGGATGGCGAGACTCTCTCTGGATGCGCGTCAAAGAAAAGACACAGTTAAATGGGTAATAAAAAAACTCAGTGGCCCATAAATACTAAGTGTTTTAAGTTTAAAATTTTCCCTAGTAAGAGAAAAGAAAAAAGAAAACGTTTAGTTATCCAGTTATTCTCTACAGCTTGTAAAACACAAGTTTCCCTGATAGAGCAAGCATAGCAAGTCTTGGTTGCAGAGACAGGAATATGGTATTGGGAGAATTCAGATTCCTGGCAAATATGTAGTCTATGGTTTTAAAAAGTGCCCCAGAAAAGAAAATATGCTGAGAAGAAGTCACAAAGTACTTTTTTATGTTAAGAACAAAAAGACATGAAATTTCCCCCAAATATTGTATCATTTTCTCCATCTGGTAAAGTAAAATAAAGCAGGTAGTTCTGTTGTCCCTGCACCATTACAGCAGGGCCACAGCAGGGCCCTTAGGTGCTGGCTCAGCAGGCCGGGCAGATACTGGAGAGTAGGTATAGCATTATTGGCCCCTCCTCCCCTCTTGAACCTCCCAAACAGTGCATTTGCTGCTTTTCTGAAACCCTTAAACATTTTTGACTTTTAACATAGAAACTTTTTGGTTAATGGAATCACAGAATTACAGGACTGTCATTATTACGTTTAAGGAAACTTTCCCCATTTGCTAACTTCCTTCCAAAAGATTTTTGCCCTAATTACATTTTTGTTGGTGGTTTGTAGAGGCCAACACAACCCAAGGGAATGATTCCATTCTAATTGCGCCTTTCCTTTCCCAGGAGGTCTGTGTTCTTTCATGTCCACCAAACTCACTTGATGCCTTGATTAACTGTTGTCCGAGAGGAGAGAGAGGGGAGAGAGAGAGAGAAAGAGAGAATGAGCGAGAGAGCGAGAGAGACAGAGAGAGAGAGAGAGAGAGAGAGAGAGAGAGAGAGAGAGAGAGAGAGCGCCTGACAAGTCCTGTGAAGTGGACTTAAGGTTTTGTTTCTGCTTTTTTCCCCTGCAGAGATCACAAAGCGGAGGTGTTCTTTCAGTCAGGCACCAGGCAGTTCTTATCCAAGGCCCCAGATGTGATGGAGGAGGGCTGTGTGTATGTGTAGTGGTGGTGGTGTAGTGTTTCTGGAATTCCCAACATATTACATCCCAAAGCCTTTTGTGTCTTTGGGCTAGGATCCATAGCTTGCACCGAATTTTGAAGAGATTTATGATCCCCATAAGGTTAAGAACCACTGCTTGTTACATGTAGGTTAATTCGCCCTTTTTTGCTGGACCTGAGTTCTCACTAGACCTGAGTTGCTGGAATGTATTGAACATTCGGTTTACTGACTTTCTGCATAATCTGTAGCTGCTGCGCAGCTGCTGCCCTGGGGTTGTCACCGGCCGGGCGGGCAACTTGGTCCAAAGCGCGCATTCTCCAGCGCGCTCTCCTCGCCGCTACCCCGCGCCCTTCGCTGCACTGGCTGCTGTTTTCAGAACAACTCTGAGAGCAGACCTGCTCTTCCTTGAGTGGCCTGACTATGGGAACCTTGGGCTCCTCTTCCCCTCAGGAATCTGAGGGACACAGTAGAGAGAAAAGGGAATCTCTCTTTAAAGAAGAGTTGACAGCAATGCGGGCATGTTCGCAGGATGGGAGTGAGCGGTGCCAGAGCCCGGCAGGTCCCAAGCGGCGGGCGGCCCTCCTCGCCTCGCAGTAGCACCGCGGCACCTCGTGATGCCTCCGAGCCTCGCCGAGCCTGTCCTCGAGGGTTCGCGGAGGACAGCGCTGGGGACCGAGGCCGCCATGAGCCCGGGTGCTCGCATGGGACGGCCGGCTTTGCAGGAACGATGGCACCTTTGCAGTGTGCCGCGCGGTGTCCCTCCTGGCCTGGGGTCCCGCACCTGGAGACCCATTCTCAGGCTTCTATCCTTTCTACGCTATCTCTGTTGGTGCCATCACTGCACCCTTTCCCGCAGTCACCGCACCTACGACCATCTTTCAGTTTGTATTTTCTCCCCTAATTGCCTTAAATTTCCAACGTCCAGTTTTGTTTATTCAGCTGCCTACTTGATATCCATCTCCATTCGAATGTCTGAAAGACCCTCAAATTTAATTTGTTTGAAGCATTGCTCCTCCATTTACTTTAGGTTTTCAGGAGTTGTTCACGCCCCAAACTTCGAAGTGTTCCTTGACTCCTGGACACCTTGATACACACTCCAAGGGAATCTGTATGCGAATGCTGTGCCAGAAACTGAACTTTCCTTAGGACTGTTGTTAACGCCACATGGGTGATGCCATCAGTCTCTCTCCCCGAGGTTATTGTGCAGCGTCTTAACTGCTCTCCTTGTGTCTGCTTGGCCTCCTTGCAGGGCTTTCTCAATGTGGCAGCCACAGGGGTCCTGTTGCATAAGGGAGCCCTCTAGTGACAGCCCCTCCCCCCAGAGTAAGCTTAGTCTTTCAGGGTCCATGCCCTCATATTGTGGCCACACCATATCTGACCCCCCTTCTCTCCTCTTCTCTTTGTCTCTCTCTCTCTCTCCTCCCCCAGTCCTCTCTCCTTCCCTCTCCCCACTTGAATGTCTAAAAGACCCTAGCATTTGTTTGAAGCTTTGCAGAACCCCCGTTCCCCTCTATGTATTTTGAACTTCTTGTTTTTCTTGCCTTCCTATTTTTGCCCTTACCGTTCCCTCTTCTTGGTTTACTGTTCCCAGACAGGCATTGTTCCAGCTCTGCTCAAAGTGTCACTTTCTGGAGGCTGGGGATTTAGCCCAGTGGTAGAGTGCTTGCCTAGCAAGCACAAGGCCCTGAGTTTGATCCCCAGACTCTGCCCCCCACGTGTCATCTTCTGGATGAAACTTTCCCTGACCAAATTTAGCATTTCATTCCCATCCCTTTCTTTTACCCCTTTATCTTTTTTGTCTTTCTCCATGGCACTTAACTTCTTGTATACTGAATTGCTCTTTTTTTCTCTTATTGCTTCTTTCCCTCCACAAAAATATAAGTGATCAAAACTAGGGCAGGGACTTAAAAAAATTGCCGTTATCTTCCAATGTCTAGCACGTAGAAAGCACTCAATATATATTAATTTTATACTCACTAAATCTTTATTTTCATGAAATGAGAGAAAAGCAGTGGCTTCACTATTTACTAGCTCTATGGCCTTAGGCAAGTTACTTAACTGTGCTAAACCTCAATTTTCTCATCTGTAAAATGATGGTTGTAAAGTTATCAATAATGGTTAAATAAATAAAGCATTTACAAAGTTGTCAATAATGGTTAAATAAATACACAAAACATTAAGTACATAGAGACACAATAAGTGGTAGTTATTTTTACTGGCATATAACGTCTAATGTATTTTAGACTTGAAAATGTACATATGTTTTAGACCTTACCTACTTATCTTTTAGAAGTCATTTCTCTTTGTTAAGAATGTAGCATCCAGTTCAAATCGTGACTTGGTTATTGATTTTTCTTTGTACAGTGCCTCTGAAGTTTGTGGAGAGAAAAGTTTGTTTAGAAGGTATGAAAAACCACTTTTTGTTTGGTTTGTGTCAGCATCATTACCAACCCTCTGATCTCATCACTTCCATGGAAAGGAGGAAGAGGAAGTTAGATTCTTTGAGAGAATGTGAGTTATTCCTCTTTATAACTCTATTAGGACAATCAATCAGGTCCCCCTGCACCCCCCACCTTGAACAACAATATCTCTCTTCTCATAGTTCTGGAGGCTGGAAGTCCAAGATCAAGGTGTCAGCAGATTTGCTTTCTCTTGAGGCTTTTCTCCTTAGCTTGCAGATGGCTGCCTTCTTACTGTTTCCTTACATAGTTTTTCTTCTGTATGCATGCGTATCCCTCATGTCTCTTTCCAGGCTTATTTTTGTGTGTGTGTGTGTGTGTGTGTGCCGGGAATTGAACTTGGGGCCTTGCACTTGCTTAGCAAGCACTCTAACCACTGAGCTAAATTTTTTTTTTTTTTTTTGATAGAGTCTTGCTATGTAGGTCAGGTTGGCTTTGAAATTACTCTACAGCCCAGGCTAGTCTCAACTTGCTGCTGTTTTCCTGCCTCAGCTTCCCAGGTGCTGGGATTACAGGTATGCAACACCATTGGGCAGTGATGGCAAATGCTTTAGAGCTTTCAGTGATACAGGGAGCCCAATGAGGCTCAAGTGCCATAGCTTGACCACCACTGCCACAGGGAATTCTAAAGACTTAAAGGGATGGGGCTGCAGGGTGTAAGTGCATTGCAGAAGGGGGCACTTGACTTAAACCACCACAGGCTGGAAGTGGTGCTAGAACTGGGTTTCCTTTCAGCTGTCCAGCCTGGGTCCTGGAGCATATCTCTCTAGGGAGGATATTTTTGTGGGTAAGGGGGTGGGGTGGGGTGAAAATTTTAGGGAAATTAAACAGTAGCTGCACTGTGCTTTTCCTTCAGGCTTGACCAGGTTTCTTCCTCCCTCACCTGGCTTTGCTCAAATGTCCACTTTGTTTAGAAATCTCAATTGTTCCACACAGCATGTTTTTACTCTCTGCCATCCCCACCCCTGCCCAGCCATGCAACCTCCAGGAGGCCAGCAGTTTTGTCTGATATGGCTGCCTTCTTCTTGCACTCTAGGGTGGGGTCTGGCATACACAGTCACTGTCAAGTTCTTGTTAATATGACTCTTCATGCTGAGTTTATTTCTGCTAAGCAACTCCTGACGTTAATTGAGCAATCTCAATGCAGGAACATTTGAAATGCATGGTGTAATGTTCTCACAAGCCTTCTGAAGTAGATGTTTTTATAATTCCCACTTTACAAAGAAAGCAAAGACCCGTGAGGTTAAAGAACTTATCAGTGTTGTAAGGCAACTGATAAATAGTGAAGCGAAGGGCAGAATGCACAGCCAGGTCCTGGCTCCAGTTTCTGCCTTCTTTGGGAAGAATGCAGTTCGCAGGATTGGGCTCGGCAGGCCTGGCCCCTGAAGGGGAGACCGCGGAGACTGCTGCTGTGCTACCTGCATTTATGTCTCCTCCTTGCCTTGGCGTGTCCTCCATCTGGTCCCACTGCTGCCGGCCAGCTCAGGCCTCGAGCCCAATCAAGACTCCCCTGCATCCTCCAAGACCCTGGGGTATCCAAATAGTTTAGAGTAAGCAGCAGCCCTTGGGCGATTCTGCGGGCTTTCAGCTCACAGGCCTGGCCACTCTCTGGGTCCCCTGGGAAGACCCAGAGTAATCCTGATGGTAAGGAAACTGGAAACCCGGTAGTTTGCGACTCTGGGAACCAGTCCTGCGGTGGGAGCCAAAGTCAGCGGGTTTCCCTGGGGATCTAAGGGCACTGCAGGTGAGCCCACAGCACCGGTGCCAGACAGGGCCCGCCGGGCGCAGGGATAGCGACCCGGGCACCTGTGACAGTGCAGCCCCGATCTTCTCACTCTCATCGTTTTCATGTTTAAAAAAGAGTCAGAAGAAACGCATTCAGATGGAGTGGTTGTGTACCCGAAGACCGCCTTTTCAGTCTTTTTGGAGGTGCCATTAATGTGGAATCCCATTTCTGCCTGGCCTCCGCGAAGTCTGGGGTCGAGGCTCTGGCAGGGGTGGGGGGGCAGTAAACAATCTCGTGGTGGAGTCACGAACTGTATGTCGTTTTCTTATTAGGTGTTTTATTTACAGCATATTACAGGGACCCAAAAAGCCTAAGAGCGTATCCTGTGGGCTTTTAGGAAAGTGTGGAGAATAAAATACCTGAAAAGTTCCTATTCCCATCAATTAAAAAGAGCTGGGAGTTGGGGATTTAGCTCAGTAGTAGAGCACTTGCCTATCAAGCACAAGGGGCCCCCCCTCGGGGTAGATCCCCAGCACCCCACCCACCCCACCCCCTCAAAAACAGAAAAGTTCATTTGTCCATTACACCAGGTAGAAGTATGAGAAAAAAAAAATCTATGAAAAATATGTTCAACTTCTACAGGTCTTATTTGGGGGTTCAAAACCAAGCCCCCGTGTTTTCAATTGAAAATTAGATTTCTCTTTGTCTTAAGTGTAGCGATTTGCTTATACAGTTGTTTCTGAACCAGTATTTGTTCAGTTTCTTTCCCAGACAGGTTAAATGATATGAAATCACTAAAGCAAAAACAAAAAACCCAGCTCTCTGTGTGTGTGTGTGTGTGTGTGTGTGTGTGTGTGTGTGTGTTTTATTGAATTTTATACTCTTGGCCAATTTTCTTTTTAAAGGAGGGTTTATTTTAAAATGGATTTTGGAGTAAAGAATAATTGAGATGTTTGGCAACTTGATGGTAAAATATAATAGTGTGCTGAGGATGAAGACCACAATTTAGTTCTATTCCTTGCTCCATTACTCACTCACTTGATGTGGCCTCTGACAAGTTCCTTCGCTGTCCTAGGCCTCAGGCTCTCTCTTTCAGTAACAAGGGGATCATTTCTGCCATCAACCTGCCTCCTGAGGGTGTTGTAAGGGTTAATGAGATAGGTGGGGAGTGCTTTGATTCTGGGGTGAATGACCCTTTACAAATAAAACATGATTACATCTCAGATTCATCTAAATAAATGAGCCTTCCCTTTATTAATGCTCTTACTGTTAAATTTTCAATTGAGTTGTTTGGTTTTAAAATTCTATTTTGGGCATTCTATAGCTTAATGCCCTGTTTAAAAGTCCTTGACAAGGTATGCTATGATATTAAGGGAGAATTGCTGTTTGTTCACAGATATTGAATAACATTTTTCTCATTGTGTTATTCAGTGTATTTATTCAACAAATGTTTATGGACAGTGGCCTTTTTGGGGGGACTTCAAGGCATGCAGAGAGTGCTTACTGGTCTATCTTGTGTGCCTCTAGTTCCCATGATGTGTTAAGCACTTTATGTGCACCATGTCATTTAATCTTCATAACAACCCCCTGAGATGTAGATATTATTATCCTGTGTAGAGAACAGAAGCCCAAGATTTCCATGTAATTCACTAAACATAGTACTAAAGAAAGTGACATCACTAGAGTGATATACTTTTGTGAGGTCACTTACAACAGCAAGGAGGTACTTTTTTGAAACCTCTGATGGAAATTTATGGTCACATTTTTTTTTTTCTCAAAGAAGATAAGAGATTTTGCTGACACTAACATGTATGAGATTCAGCTTTCTGCATTAACATTCTTAGACTATGTCATCCTAAAGCTGAGAGGATGGACCAGACAAAATTTATATATTAGCAAAATATGGTAAATCAGTTGAAATTGGCCAAATATTTAAAATACAGTAACCCCTCACCACTACCTTCTTCCTCCAGAAGAAAAGAAACTCACTTAAACTTTCCTATGGTTACTAACAAGTTTTTAGAAGTTATCTAAAAGACAACATCTCTCCTACTCCATGTAGTGGGATTGAATTTAGGGGTGCTGCTCTACCACCGCACAATAGAGGCTCACTATGTTGCCCAGGCTGGCCTTGAACTTTTGATCCTTCTGCCTCTGTTTCCTTTGTAGCTGGGATTAGAAGTGTGTACCTTTGTGCCTTGCTGAAAGACAAAATATTGAGAAACATACAGATGACATTGATTTGAGCTTGTCTCAAGTATTAATGTTGTATCTAATCACTTCCAGGAGTCCTGGCCATATTGAGACTCCCTTTTTAAGTGATATATTTGAATTATGAAGCTGAAGATTTTAGACAAGATTATAGAAGGAAATGAAATGCAATAGAGTCTAGCCAGTAGATAGATAACATTCTTCAACTATGTCATGGGCAAAATTTGAAAATTGGAGTTTGTATTCATCACATGAGAAAGAATCAGATACTCTCCTTTAGTGAGGGAAAAGAGACACATTGTGGATTAGGCTTATTGTACATGGAACGTAAAGAAAGATCCTTTATCCATCCCTGGAAATATGATCCACCTAATGATAACTCCTAATATTGTGCAGGAGGAAAAGAGGAAAATTAAACCAAAAAATACAGGGTTTTTGTATTCTGTTTGAGGACAGATAGGCCAGCTGCAATAGATAGCTTAGAAAGGTCACTCTTTATACTATAGTATTATGGTATTATACGTTTGCTGCATGTTGACAATATGCTAAGTCATCAGTGTGATGAAAGCAAATGTCCATATGCTGGGTGTACAGAGTCTTAGTTTACAGTCTTAGACATAGAACACTGACACGCATGCTGTGTAACAGAAGCAGATGGATAGATGGAGTGCAGCAAGTGTTGAGTGATTTAGATATACAGATATTAGTTCTGGTGCTGTCTATGCATTAGAGAATAGAAAGTGAGATGTACCGTTTACATATTCAGAGAAAGTATTCTTGGAAGAGTTGGAGGAACCTCTTGTCTTGCTTACAGTTACTTAGTTGGAAAAAGATTCTTGCGAAGGTGCCAGAAATGGGGATTTCAGAGTAACAGGATCACGGTATGTTAGGTTTGGAAGAGTCTTTAGGAGTCAAAATCTAACTTCTTGCTTTATGAATTAAGAGACTGAGGCCCAGAGGGGTGAGGAAGGACCAGAGCTGGAACTACAGTATAGATGTATGCTACTCCTCAGTGCTACAGTGCTCTTCCACGTTAAAAGGAGGTTTTCCATTTGGGTTTGTTAGTTTATTTTGGTAAGTTTTGTTTTCCTTGTGATTATGTAAAACATCAAATGTGTACAAAGATAAAATTATATAATGAGTATCCACATACATACTGTCTAGCTTTATGCCATTCTTATTTCATCTATTCCCTCATTTTAATTTTTTCTGGAGTATTTTTTGGGCTGGAGTGCTGGGGATTGAACTCAGGGCCTGCACTTGCTAGGCAAGTGCTCTACCACTGAGCTAAATCCCCAAGTCTCTGGGATATTTTTAAAGCAAAACCCAGCATCTACATTTCACCAGTAAATGCTTCAGAGTGCCATTTTAAGTGATGCAGACTTAAAAAACATAATAACCAGCAGAATTAATAAACTTTAATATCATTTAATTTCTCCCCTTATTCTCATTTTCTCTAACAATTTTAAAAGTATCTTTACTGTTGGATTGTTGGAACTGAAAGCCAAAAACTAAGGTCTGCATATTGTACTTGGCTGTTATGGCTTAGGACTCTCTTTTTATTCTATAAGTGCCCCTCTTTTTTTGTTTGTTTAATGACTTTGTTGGTAAAACCAGGTCATTTATCTTTATAAAATGTGCCACATTCTGTGGATTTGGCTGATCAGTTCCCTTGTGATAGTGTTTACCTAATCCTTTTAGTCTTCTACAGCTTGGTAATTAGCCCAGAATACAGTCCACCATAAGCCACCCAATCACCTCTTGAAAAGTAATTTTGGCCTTCTATGGAAAAATTGGATTTTAGCATTATTTCTTCCTTCAAACATGCAGACTTTCAAATCTGCCTGAGCAAGTCCTCTTGTGCATGCTAAGTACTCTGCTACTGAGCTACACTTCCAGCCTATTTTTAATAATTGTTCTTTCCCTTTTTATTTTAGATTTCCAATTATGTAAAAACCTTTAGAATAGTTTTGAAGTGAAAACTACATTAAAATATGCATTCACAAGTGTTTCCCTTCCATACCTGTTCCCTTTCTATACCCTTTACATAGTAAATATTTTAATTAGTATTTATTTATCCTTTCATCATTTCCTTTTGAGCCTACATATAAATATGTATATTACATAAGTATGTGTTCAAGTATTCTTTCTTACACAAAATATAGCTTTAATAATTTTCTTGTTTTATCGCTCAATAGTATGTGTATTATAATAAATTATATGTGTACTATAAGGATATATTCAATAATAAAACAATATTATAATATATAACATATTGTTAAAAATATATATATATTGCACCTGTATCAGAGGTTTTCCTGATTCTTTTTTTGTGGGGTGGGTGCTGGGGGTTGAACTCAGAGCCTTGCACTTGCTAGGCAAGCGCTCTACCACTGAACTAAATCCCCAAATCCCCTGATTCTTTTTACATTTGCATAATACTTAATTCAGCCAGTTTCCATTGATGGAATATGGCTTCTTTTTAGCCCTTTGCTATTTCAAATAATGCCAGTGAATGTGTCATCAACTCCTTTTATGCCTCATTCCTTTCTCCTGTGCGCTTTCCCTTCATCCTCCCCACTCCCCTCTTACTCCCATTCCTCATACTCCTTTTCTTCCTCCTCCATCTTCTCCTCCTTTTCTTTCTCTTTTTTCTCCTTTTCCATAATCTACTTTTGCATAGAGCAACAAAAAAGAGTCAAAGGATCAATATGTCTATGTTCCCCTTGTGATGGATGTACCATGTTACATTACCACAGGCAATTAATGAGAATACCTTTCTTTCCCTTGGTCTCAGTAGAGTATTTTGGTAAAAGTTTGGATTTTTATCAATCTGATAGAGGATTGTGTTTCAGAACAGTTTAAATTTCCACTTCTTTCCAGCATTTTTTCATGTGCAGAAAGTTTTTAAAATGTTAACAGAAGTGGTCAAATAGAGATGGTAGCAGAGAAAATGTAGAGGTAAAGGAAGGATGAATACATAACTGGATAAAGAATAAACATTTAAAATTAAAATAGATTTAAGCATTGTTTTGTTTTGTGAACCTGTAATGGCCTATGTTGGAGGCCATAGTCTGAGGACAAATGCAATTCTTTAGAGAAATTTTGGGCTGTTCATGTAATTTATTAAAAAAACTGTCTCAGTACTTATAAAAACACTAATCCCTTAAGGGAAATTTGCATGTCCTGATACTGTGGTCTGTAGTGACTTGATGATGGTGTCTTCATTCCTATTTTGAGTTTCCCGTCTTCTCTGCTGGCAAGGACACCACCACTTGTGTGGAAACCTACGTATTACATTTGCTGCCCTTGCCATTGAAACCACCATCACTACCAGGTGGGATTCTGATTCTCCCTGATTCCTTGTATCATTGGCTCCTGATTCAGTCACAGGAGATCTGATCCTTAGGCCTGGTGACTCTGCACTGTCTGCAAGGAGGCTTAGGGAAATGAGTTTTTAGTATTCTTGGCCTCTAAAGTAGGATACATTTTGTGTTTAATACAAGGGCTCATTATGTTGGAAATTCTTCAAATGTAGGAAAGGCTGTTGAGATGCTGACCATCCCAAAACAATGGCCATTATCTTGTATAGGACAACTCAGTAAGACATAACTAAACCCTGTGTTAAGGCTAGTGGTGGAGATAGAATCATACTGAAGTGGCCCAATGTGAGTGCAGCATTCTGAGGAGTGGACTATAATAGAGATGGTAGAGGAAGAGTAATTCTAGACAAGGTCATCAGAAAGGATTTCAGTGGAAGCAACATTTGAACCAGGACTAAAAGAAGGAAGGAGGGCCAGAGCATCATGTTTTAAGGGAGCTCATGAGCAGAGGAAGGTGTGATTGATAAGCTGTTGTGATTACTGTGAGTTCTTGGGCTTCTTGGGGGAAGGGCCTGTCTCCCTCAGTAAATTATGTTGTTCTTGAAGAAAAGATCTAGGTCTTTTTATCTTTGAAATTCCAGCGCCAAAAGAATCACTTGCCACAAATGTAATGTTTTCTCTATTTGTTGACTAAATAAATGAATTAACCCAAGTTTTCTTTGGAAGAAAAAGCCCCTGAATGAAGAATGAAAAAAAAAAAAAACCTCTTCTGCCATATGGTTTTGGTTTTACATAGTCTGTAAATTTCAGCTCTTTGGGAATGAAGCATGTTAGGAGTTCTCCAACAGCAAACGAGATGTGAAGCTAGTTAAAAGTGAATTTTGGGGCTGGAGATTTCGCTCAGTGGTAGAGCACTTGCCTAGTAAGTGCAAAGCTCTGAGTTTGATCCCCAGCACTGCCCCACCCCCCAATCTGGTAGCTATTTAGAAAAAAACATTAGCTCTTATCTCACACCATGTAAAATAATAAAATCCTAATGAACCATAAATTAAAATATAAAAAATATAAACGTAGAAGACTCTGAAGGAAAAAAATAGGTGACCATCTCTAGATATAAGGAAAGGTACTACAATACCGAATATCCTGAAGCAGTTAAAAATGTTTTAAATTTGGCTCTCTTTTCTCTTTTTCTTTTCATTTTTTTGTCATGGCAAAAAATTATCACAGGCAAAGTCTAAAAATAACTGACAAATTGAACAAAACATTTGCAACATATGATGGTGATGAATTAATATCTCTTATATACAAGACTCTGAAAAATTGAACAACCAGATAGAAGATCACTGAATAATGGTATACTGTAAACCTAATGGATCTAAAAGATATGTACAAGACATTCCACCTAACAATAGCAGAAAACGCTTTTTTCTTAAGTGGAATAATCTCTACAATATACTATAATTAGGCCATAAAACAGGTCTTAGTATGAGTAAATTAGAAAAGTTCAAATCATACACAGTGTTTTCTATAATCACAATGGAATAAAACTAAAAATCAACAGAAGAAAAATAGGAAAACCCGTGGATATATACATACTAAAAACATATTCTGAAATAATGGGTCAAAGAAGAAATCACAAGACAGAAAAATGTAAATGAATCTATTGTAAATAAGGAGGGGAAGGGGAGTGGAAGGCAGGGGTGAGGGAGGGTGGGGGGAGCCAAGATATATCATGTACAGGTACAAATTAACTATGATGAATATGATCATCATGTATCTCTTAAATACCAATACATCTTGGTAAATAATACAGTCTTGGTAAATAAAAGAAGAAGGACAAATGGCTAATAAATACATTAAAAAGAAAGAAATCACAAGACATACTAGTAAATATCTTGAAACAAATAAAAATTCAAGCCTAGTGCACTGAAATTTGTGAGATACAGTAAAAGCAGTACAAGGTAAATTTATAGTTGTAAATGCTTATTTAAAGGAGAAAAATCTCAAAGTAACATCCTAACTTTATGCATTAAAGAACCAGAAAAGGAAAAACAAACTAAACCCAAAAATAGCAGAAGGAAGGAAACGCTAAAGATTAAAGAAAAGATAGACAAAAATGGAGAATAGAAAAATATTAAATATTCTCAATAGAGAAAATAAAACTAGAGTTAGGCTTTTAAAAAGATCAACAAACTTGACAAGCCTTTAGCTTTGAGAGACACTCAGATAACTAAAAACAGAAATGAAAGCACAATTCAATCAGTATACAGAAGCAAAACAATTATAAGAGATTACTATAAATAATTGTACTCTGACAAATTAGTTTAATTCTATGAAATGAATTAATTCCTGCAAACACAAAACCTGTCAAGACTTCAACTTTCGGCTGGGCATGGTAGGGCACACCTGTAATCCCAGCACCTGGGAGGAGGAAGCAGGAGGATGGCTGTGAGTTCAAGGCCAGCCTGGGCTACAAATTGAGGCCCTGACTCAAGAGAAAAAAAAAAAAGATTTCAACTTTCATGATGAAATAGAAAATTCATACAGATATCTATCTAGTAAGGAGATTGAATCAGTAATAAAAAACTTTCCAACAAAGTAAAGGCCCAGGACCAGATGGTTTTTGTGTTAGGTTCTCTAGAGAAATAGAACCAATATGAAAAAAACAAAACAAAACAAAAACTCACTATCTATCCATCTATCTATCTATCTATCTATCTGTCTATCTATCTATCTATGTACCTACCTCTCTATCTAATCATCTATCTGAGATGTATTATGAAGACTGATATGAGCCCATATGGTTATGAAGTTTGAGAAGTTCCATGACCTGACCATGGCAAGATATAGATCCAGGAAAGCTGGTGGTATAGTAAGGGAAGCCTATGATATGACTCTCAGTATGAAGGCAGAAGGAGACCAATGTCTCAGCTCAAGGAGTCAGGCAGAAGGGTTAATTTTCCTTTCTGTTGCCTTTTGTTCTATTTAGTCTCTCAATGGACTGGATGTTCACCACCCACACTGAAGAGGGCAGTCTGTTTTACTGAGTCCACCAATTCAAATGCTAATCTTATTTTAAAACACCCTTACAGACATGCTTAGAGTATTACTTAGCCAAATATCTGGACTCTCTGTGACCCAGTCAAGTTGATTTATAGAATTTATCATCATTGCTTCTCTGGTGATTTTTACCCAACATTTAAAAAGAATTAATACCAGTACACCTCTAACTATTCCAAGATGTTGAAGAGGAGGTAATACTATACTGGTCTTACCAGTATTACCCTCATACCAAGGCCAAAGACACTATGAGAAAAGAAAAATTTTTTAAAAATTTTTTTCTTTTACCAAGAACATGTATTGGTACATTGTATACATAGTGATCATATTCATCATGGTTATTTTGTACCTGCGCATGATATATCTTGGTTTCCCCGGCCCCCTTCCCCATCTCTCCCTTCTGCTCCCCCACCCTTCCCTATTTACAGCAGGTTTATTTGTATTTTTCTATTATTTCCCTTTCTCCTTTCTTTTCTTTTCCCTTCCTTCTTTTCCCCTTTCTCCCTTTCTAGTCCTCCTCTCTTTTGATTTGAATATTATCTTTCTTTTACATAATACCTATTATACCTCTTTGTCCTTATTTGCACCTACTGTCTCTCGTATCAGAGAAACAATTCAATGTGTACTCATGGGTGTCTAATTTATTTTACTTAAGAGTATGTTCTCAAGATGCATCCATTTACCTACAAGTGTCTCTAGTTTATCCTTTTTTATGGCAGAGTAGTACTCTATTTTGTAGAAAAACCACATCTTCTTTAACCATCATTATTTGTTGGCCATTCGGGTTGTTTCCAAGACTTAGCTATTACAAATTGTGTTGCTATGAACATGGTTGTGTGTATATTGCTGTGGTATGATGTTTTTAATTCTTCTGGGAAGATACCAAGCAGAGGAAAAGCTGTGTCAAATGGAACCTGTAGTTGTAGTTTTCTGAGGAATCTCCACACTGATTTCCACAGTGGTTGGACCAGTCTACATTCCCACCAACAGTGGAGGAGGGTTCCTTTTTCATTCATCCCCACCAGCACTTGTTATTGGTTGATTTCTTGATAATAGGTATTCTTTCTGGAGTGAGATGGTATCTTAGTGTTGTTTTGATCTGCATCTCTCGAATGACCGATGATGTTGAACTTTTTTTCATATATTTATTTGCTATTTTTATTTCTTCATCTGAGAAATGTTTATTCGTTTCAGATGCCCATTTTTGGATAGGGCCTTTAAATTTGGGGGGTTTGATTTTTTTGAGTTCTTTATATATTCTAGATGTTAGACCTTTGTCTGAGGGACAGCTGGTAAAAATTTTTTCCAGGTCTGTGAGTTTTTGCCCTGCTCTATGGTGATTTCTTTTGCTGTGCAAAAGCCTTTTAGTAGGATGTGGTCCCAAGCACTGATTCTTTGTATTATTTCCTGTGCAGTCTGGGTTCTGTTCATAAATTTTGAGAAAAGAGAATTTTAGATTAGTACAGTAACCCTGAGTACCACAGATACAAAAATTCCCAACAAAATAATGACAAAGGGAATTAAACAGCACATTAAAAAGATTATATATGATGACCAAGTAGTATTTACACCTGAATACAAGGATAATTTGACAAATAAAAAGCAATCAATGAAATATATGTTGAGTAGCCCTTGTCCAAAATACTTGGGTCCAGAAGTGTCTCAGATTTCTTTTCTTTCTTTCTTTTTTTTTTTTTTTTTTGCTGCTGGGGATTGAACTCAGGGCCTTGCACTTGCTAGGCAAGTGCTCTACCATCTGAGCTAAATCCTCAACCCCCATTTTTTAAAAATTTGGGAATATTTGTATGTGCATAATGAGATAGTTTAACGACTGGATCCAAGGCTAAACACAAAATTCATTTTACCTCGTATTCACAGCTTGAAGGAAATGTTAGATAGTATATTTAGTGAAGCTGTCTATTGACTGGGGTCAAATTTTGAATTTTCCACTTGTGGTGTCATGTTGGTATTCATGAAGTTTCAAATTTGTGAGAATTTCAGATTTTGTAGTTTTTAATTTTTTAAAAAATGTTTTGTAGTACTGGGACTCAAACCCAGGATTTCACACAGGCTAGACAAAAATTCTACTTCTGAACTGTACCCTAAGCCTGCATTTCAGATTTTGGACTTTCGAATTAGGGATACTCAACCTGTATAGCTCACTAAAAGAATGAAGGAGGAATAATTATTTCAACTAGTGAAAAAAAAAATCAACAGTCTTCCATGATAAAAACACTCAACAGGGGTTGGAGGTTTAGCTCAGTGGTAGAGCACTTGTCTAGCAAGCCCAAGGCCCTTAGTTTGATCCCCAATACCCTCCTCCCCCCAAAAAACCTCAATAAATCAGAAATAGAAGGAAAGTACCTAAACATAATAAGGTCATGTATGAAAAACTTCACAACTAATGTCATACTGAAGGGGAAAATTTAAAACTTTTCCTGTAAGATCTAGAACAAGACAAATGTGCTTACCTTTGTCACTTTTATTCAACATGCTACTAGAAGTCGTAGCCAGAGTAATGGAGAGGCGTGGGTAAGGAAGAAGAAATAAAAAGAATCCACATTAAAAAGAAGTAAAATTATCTCTGATCACAGATGACATGAACTTGTATGTAGAAACCCCTGAGGAGTCTAGTAAAAAACCATTAGAACTAGTAAATTAATTCAGCAATATTGCAGGATACAAAAATCTATAGCTGGGTGTGGTGGCACTTGCCTGTAATCCCAGAACTCAGGAGTCTAAGGCAGGAAGATTGCCAGGAGTTCAAGGCCAGCCTGGGTTACAGAGTGAGTTCAAGACAGCCTGGACTACATAGGAAGAACTTGTCTCAAAAACAAACAAACCAACAAAATCAATCCATAAAAATTAGTTGTATTTCTATACATTTATAAGAGTCATCTGAAAAGAAAATTAGGAAAACAATCCAATTTATAATAGCATCAAAAGAATAAAATTCCTAGGAATAAACTTAATTAAACA
Source organism: Hystrix cristata (assembly GCA_004026905.1). Classification (NCBI taxonomy): domain Eukaryota; kingdom Metazoa; phylum Chordata; class Mammalia; order Rodentia; family Hystricidae; genus Hystrix; species Hystrix cristata. The sequence goes on along the minus strand of PVJO010001398.1, from coordinate 22,234 downwards.
GGTAAAAATATGTGCACTAAGAACTATAAACAAATCAAACAAGAAACAAATAGACATTTTTGTATTCGTGGATTATGGGACCTGATATTGTAAAAATGTCAATACTACCAAAGCAATCAATTTATTGCACCCTAGCAAAATCCCACTAGTATTTTTTTTTAGAAAAAAACTATATTAAATTTCATATGAAATCTCAAAAGAGGACCTTGAACATCTAAAACAATCTGAAAAAGAATAACCCAATGGAGGATGTCACCTTTCCTGATTTCAGAGTATTACAAAGCTGCAGTCATCAAAATGGTATAGTACGGACATAAAGACAAACTATACTGACCAGTGGGATACAATTGAGAACTCAGAAATTAACCCTCAGATGTATGGTCAAGTGATTTTTGATAACGGGGACAAGACCACTGACTTTGGAAATAAAAGCCTTGTCAACAAATGGTGTTGGAAAAAGCAGGTATCTACATATGAAAGAATGAAGTCAAGCCCTTGCCTTATGCTGTATACAAAAATGGACTCAAGAGCTAAGGCTATAACTTAATGGCAGAGTGCTTGCCTAATATTGTGAGGCTCTAGGTTTGATCTCTGGAAGAAAAGGATAGGAAGGAAGAAAGAACAGAAGGAAGAAATGAACAGGAAGGGAAGGAAGAAAGGAGGAAGAAAAAATTTAAAATGGATCAAAGACCTAACTATAAGAGCTGTAACTGTAAACTAGGCATGGTGTTGCACACCTGTAATCTCAGCTGCTCAGGAGGTTAAGGCACAAGGATTGCAAGTTCAAGCCCAGGCTGGGCAATTTAGCGAGACCCTGTCTCAAAATAAGAAAGAAAAAGGACTGGGATATAGCTCAATGGAAGGATCCTGGGTTCAATTCCCAATACCACACCCAAAGTATAAAACTTCTGAGAGAAAACAAGAGAAAAACTTCATGACATTGGATTTTGATGGTTACTTGAGTTTAACACCAAAAGCACAGGCAACAAAAGAAAAAAGTGAATTGAACTATATCAAAACTAAAAACTGCTGTGCATCAAATGACATAAGTAACAGAGTGAGAAGGCAGTGCACAGAATGGGAGAAAATATTTGCAAATCATATATTTGATAAGGAGTTAATATCCAGAATATATAAAGAACTCCTACAACAACGAAACAACCTTATTTAAAAATAGGCAAAAGGCTTGTATAGACATACTCTAAAGAAGATATGTGAATGGCCAATAAGCACATTAAAAAATTCTCTGCATTACTAATCTGAGAAATGCAAATTAAGATGACAATGAGATATTGCCTCACGCCATTAAGATGACCACTATCAAATTCGCTCAATGTGATTTTTGTGACATAAATGTATGTTATAGGATGAAGGAAAAACAAAGGTTTGATTTGTGGCTTGCATTACAAGCCAGGACTCTTGTTTGAAGTGACAGATATTCAAGTCCAACTTGCTTTATTCATCAAATGTTTATTGAGTGCCTACAACATCATAGCCTATTTCTATTGGTTTTTAGTCTACATTAGAAGACAACACAGACAAGAAACCTTTTCCTTTTGTAGTTTTCATGTTGGTGTTTAAAAACAAACAAACATTTATGGTAAAAACTCTGATGAAAATAGGTGTAGAAGGACTTTATCTCAAATTGATAAAAGCCATATATGACAGACCCACTGCCAACATCATACTCAGTGGGGAAAAACTGAAAGTATTCTCTCAAAAACCAGGAACAAGACAAAGGTGTCCACTCCCACAATTCCTGTTCAGTGTTGTACTCAAACTTTAGCCAGAGAAATCAGGCAAGAGAAAGAAATAAAAAGGATTCAAATAGGAGAATAAGAAGTCAGACTATCCTTATTTGCAGATGACATACTCCTTTATGTAGTAGAATGTCTACCAGAAGACTCTTGAAACTAATACTACAAATTCAGCAAAGCGGCAGAATACAAAATAAATACACACAAATTAATATTGTTTTTGTATACCAACAATGAACCCCCCAAAAAACAAACAAATCAGGAAGAACTCTAGTTCACAATAGCTTCAAAAAATTAAATACATAGAAATGAACCTAACAAAGTAAGTGAAATATCTCTGTAACAAAAACTATGGTACTTTGAAAAAAATATTAAAGAGGACTTAGAAAATGGAAAGACACTCCTGTTCTTGGATAGGCAGAACCAATATTGTGAAAATGGCTATTCTGCCCAAACTGATATATGGATTTAATGGAATTCCTGTCATAATGACACCGGCATTTTTCATAGAACTAGAAAAAAAAAACAATTCTAAAACTTACATGGAACCAGAAGAAACCTAGAATAGCCAAACCAATCTTGAGCAAGAAGAGCAATGCAGGCAACATTACAATCCCCGAATTCAAATTGTACTACAAATTACAGTGTTACAGTTTAGGTCTGGAATGTCCCTCCACAGCATCATGTATTCAAAGGTGGGGCTTTTGCAAGGTGATTGAATCATGGGAATTGTGTGCTGATCCACTGATGAGTTCATGACTTAATGTTCTGTTAGGAGATGGGGTCTGGTCAGAAGAGGTGGGTCACTGGGGGTATGGCCTGGCTCTTCTCTTCTTGCTCTGTTTCCTGGCCACCATGATGTGAGCAGCTTTCCTCTGTGGCAGGCCCTTCCATCATACCATTTCTGTGTTTGAGCCTGCCAACCACTTCTGCAACATGAGCCAAAATAAACCTCTCTAAATTGTGGGTGTTGGGTATTATGTCTCAGAGATAGGATAGTAACTAAGACATACAGTCATAAAAATAATTTGGGACTGGCATAAGAATACACATGTTGACCAGTAGAATAGGATAGAGGATGCAGAAACAACCCCAAGCTCCTTCATCCATCTGATTTTTTTTTTTTTTTTTGCTCTGGGGATCAAACTCAGGGTCTTGCACTTGTTGGCAAGTGGTCTACCACTTGAATTAAATCCTCAACCTGAGCCATCTGATTTTTGACAGAGGGGCCAATAGCATATGCAAGAGAAAAGATAGTCTCTTTAACAGATGGCCCTGGGAAAACTGGTTATCTACATGGAGAAGAATAAATCTAGATCTGTGTTTCTCACTCTGTACTAATATCAGGTAAAGATGGATCAAAGACTGCAACATAAAAACAGAAACAATCTGCTGAAGAAGAAATTGGTAAAACTCTTGAAGACATAGGGAAGGACTTCTTGAACAGAACCACACTTGCATAAGGTATAATTTCAAGAATGAATGAATGAGATTATATGAAATTAAAAAGTTTCTTCATAGCAAAAGAAACAACCAACAGAGTGAAGAGACAACCTACAGAATGGAAAAAAAATTGCCAGCTACTCCTCAAACAAAGGACTAACATCTAGACTATATAAAGAAATCAAAATAATTAGACTTGCCAGGTGTGGTGGTGCATGCCTGTAATCCCAGCACTCGGAAGGCTGAGGCAGGAGGAGTGCCATGAGTTTGAGGCCAGCTTGGCTTACATAGTGAGTTCCAGGCCTACCTGAACTACATAGCAAGACCTTGTCTCAAGAAAACAAAACAAAACAAAACAAAACAGACAAACAAAAAAAAGACCCAATCAAAAAATGGGTGATTGAAATGAATGGACATTTCTCAGAAGCAGTATAAATGCCCAATAAGTAAATGAGAAAATGTTCAGCATCTTTGGTCATTAGAAACATACAAATCAAAACAACACCAAGATTCCATCTAACTCCAGTACGAATAACTAAATTGTAGAAGCAGCCTGTATGCCTATGAACAGATGAATGGATATAGCCAATGTGATATATATACACAATGGAGTACTATTTGGCCATAAACAAGAATAATTTGAGTCATTTGTGGGAAAATGGATGACTCTTGAGACCATGATGTTAAGAGAAATAAATCAGACACAGAAGGTTAAGTATCACATGGCTTCTCTAATATGAGAAACTCAAAATATAAATAATTTGAAGCAAAATAAAGAAGAGATGGTAGGAAACAGGGAGATAGACACTTTGGAGATGGAATGGGATTTGGGCAAGGAGGGAGAGGGAAGGGTGAAGGGAAAGGGACAGTAAAAATGATCAAGATGCAATGCGTGTATGTTCTACTTCCCCAAGGTGAATGTAATTACTACATTTCACAAACAAAAACTAATAAATGAGCAAACGGAAGAAACCTAAGCAAATGAATAAAAATATTACCTGAAGAAGGGAGATAACCCACTGGCTCCATAATTGGTGTGTTGGTCAGACATTTCTGAGTGACAAATCAACACACCTGTCTCAGTGACATGGAACAGGAAACATTTGTTTAGCTCACATGGCTGAACCGGCCCAGTTCTGGTGATCTTGGTGGAGCCAGCTCATGCATCAGCATCATTAGGCTGCACAGGGTCAGCTCCCTGGACATGAGCCGAGGCATGCGCTTCTCTTGGGGAGCACAAAAGCATTAAAGCACTTACTAGTGTCACGTCTGCTAACATCTGCGTCACCTGGCCAAGTTCCTAGTCAAGGAGAGGGGAAATGCACTCTTCCCCTTGACGTGGGGGAAAACTGCAAAGTTTCATGGCAAAAGTTTTGGACACAAGGAGTTGTGAAATTTGGGAATTTATCCCCCATCCCCAAGCAACCCAAATAGTCTCTGGGGTGTGTGTGTGGTGTGTGTGTGTATGTGTGTGTGTGTGTGTGTGAGAGAGAGAGAGAGAGAGAGAGGGAGAGAGAGAGTGAGAGAGAGCAAGCATTGGCTATTCTTTCTCCTGTGGCCCTCGGGATCCAAACATGGCAGGATTAAAAATGTAATAAAAGTTAAAAAAAGAAGAAGGAGGGGAATTTGGCTCAGTGGTAGAGCACTTCCCTAGCAAGCACAAGGCCCTGAATTCAATCCCCAGCACCAAAAGAAAAAAAAAAAAAGATGTTTCTCTTGGTTTTTGTCGAGTAAATCTAAGGGAAGGATTTTTTTTTTTGTCCCTGCCTACATTACGATTCAGTGTCTAACTGCTGGTCTAATATTGTAGTCAGGGAATTGAGTGCCCTGATGGTAAAGCCCCGAGCCACGTGTCTGCTCTGGAGAGGTCACTGTGGTTGGCAGGTCTAGCACCACACAGGAACACTGCATGGTTTCAGGGTTATGTTTTTCGGCAAAGCATGCTGAGTGGACAAAAAGGTGACTGTTTTTAAAAAACAGTGTTTTGGAACTTATTATATAAAAGAGTATTTTTTTTCCAAATGAAGAAGTTTGGTAGTCTTTGACCATTTGCTGATACAGTATTTTGGGTAAATGTTGCCTGAAAAAGGTTTTGTGTTGTTCATTTAGAAGAAACTCTGGTTATAAATATAAATCTGCCTCAGCTAGTGTTACTACTCATTAATGTTTTATTCATCAGGCTTTTTAAGGGATAACATATTAAATTAGAAAAAAATGATAGAAATTTCCCATTTTATCCCTAATAGCAAGTATTTTATTATATCGAATCATCATTGACCTTGTAGCAGCCTGTCAGTGGCTCACCCAGAGCCTGACTTTGCTCCTGTGTCCACCCCTGGAAGCAGCCAAACTGGTTGATGCCTGGCCTAAGCTCATCATGTCTCATTCTTCTTACCCCAAGTGCTTTGGGATGAGCCATAGCTCAGTTCTAGATAAGGACTAAGGAGTTTCTGAACATCTCAGCTCATCTGGGCACTGGCATTTGAGGATGTGATGCTGTCACGGTCTTGTGACCATGAGAAGACTTGGCTGACTCCGCGGTGATGAAGCAGGCAGATGGAAAGGCCCTGGCTTCATGTCTATGTAGTGAGCTGCTGAGTTAATGAACTCTGGAACTGATCTCCCTCTCACTTTTGTTATGTAAGAAAATAAATTCTCTTAGAGTCGAGGCCATCTTTGGGTCTTGAGTTGATCACTGCCAAAGACATTGCAGTGCAAAGAATTGCTGGTGGTTGTCTGGAGCCTCTTTCTTCCCCGATTTGTGTATTTGATAGGAGATAAACTTGGGCACTACCATGCTCATATTTACCCTTTGCACTGAAAGTAGACTCTTCTAGACACATGAGGACGTAGTCCTTACCATCACCTAAGGAGTCTTAAGCACAGTAATAACTCAGACCACCGATCTATTCTACAACTTAGTTTGACAAAGCAAAACAAAACAAAAACAAAAAAAATCTTGTTTTACCTGGTAATGATTGCAGATGTTTGTTTTATAACTGTATTTTGATAAAAGTTGAATGGGAGAAAAGAATTCAGCCTACTCGGAGTTCTTTCTCTTTCTCCCTGTCTTTTTCTCTCTCTTAAGAGGAAGAGAAATGAAGGATAAATTGATCTTCTTTCCCATCCCTCATCAATCCTAATATGAGGAAAGAGTATTAGTTTGGTAGGATAAAGTAATCTTACTGAAAAAGTGGGAGAGTTGGTGTATTTCAGCCTTTTATTGTTGTGCCCTAGTTTTCTTCATGTACCTATCTTTCAGCATCTTGTAGTTTTGGAGACGTGAACAATTTTCTTATTTACAAGGCAAAGCTACTGAAATTGCAGTCTCTTCACTGCTGTCTGTGTTGTTGTTAATGAGCCCTGGCTGTTGGCCTCCTCTTAAGAGGGCTGTTCAATTTGGTCCTGCCATGTGATAGCCACTTGGAAAGTAACATTCAGTTATGTCCGTTTTTCCTTGGGATGAGACAATGTGTTGAATTGAGACAGGGTCTTGCTATGCAATCCAGGCTGGCTTTGAACTCACTATGTAGCACAGGCTGGCCTCAAACTTGCAGTGATCCTCTTGCCTCAGCCTCCCGAGTGCTGGGATTACAGGCATGCACTGTCATGTCTGGCTACCCTTTGGCTTTAAAAACTAAATAAAATTTATTTTCCTTTTTTTAAATCTTTGTTTGTTTATTGATGAAATCCTAATAAAGGGGAAACCACAGGTAGACTTATTCATTGTTTTCAAATGACACATATTTCATATTTAACATCAAGAAAGTGAATTTCTTTCTTGGGGAGGGAGGTGCTGGGGATCAAACTCAGGGCCTTGTGCTTGCTAGGCCAAGTGCTCTACTACTTGAGCTAAATCCCCAAGCCCAAGAAAGTGAATTTCTTTTATTTAAAAAATAAGACAGTTACCTTCTTTGTGGGCATTTGACAAGAAGGAATTTTATGCTCTACTGATGAATTAGTTTCTGAGCAAAGAGTGGACTGTAACCTCAGAAAGGAGGAAGGAAGGTCAATGGAGTAGGTAGGATGTGGTCACACCCTGGTTCAGACAACTTTTCTTTCCTAGGCCTCAGGCAGCTCACTTTGTATCCAAACCCCAAAGGAAGCAGGAAGGAGTCAAGTAATTGAACCAGGGAGCAGTTTAGGTTAAGTTCTCTGACTCTTAAGACATCCCTATGCGGCCAGGATTGGATCAACTGAAACTGAGCCCCTAGGTATGATATAGAATAAGGGCTTGTTGTAAGGATTTGGTTTAAGCAATTGTAAGGATTTGGTTTAGTTGAGACTAATTACTTCTGTATCTAAGTGCTGGATCCTAAAGTCAGCATGTCAAACTGTCATAAAGGAATGATAGACATGGAGTGAAGAAGAGTACATCCAAGCTGGAGCCCACAAGGAGGGCCAGGAGCCTGTGTGGGTCTCTCACCATCTCCAAACTTTCAGCTTTGGTTGTGGAGTAAACTTCAGGAGAAGCTGATGTCCTTGGCCAGGGAGATGATTGTGGGCCTGGCCTGGGAGCCAGGGAACCTGGAGATCTGTAGGAGTTGGGGAGCTGCAGGTCTAGCTCCTGCATCACTCTTTTACCCAAATCTTGGGTAAGATAACTCTTGAGGCTCATGCCAACCCAGAACAGTGGAGGGAATGGCTGGAAACAGCGCCAGTTAAGCCAAACTGACATGGTACAAATGCACTGTACTGTTGCACAGGTACACACAAAGACAAAGGAGGATGGTTTTTGTAGCGCTGTGATAGTGAATGATAGGAACATCCTCAGTGCTCATGAATAGGGAATGGGCCTATAATGTGAATCATGTTCTACAAAGCTTTAAAAAGAATGAATCAGATCTTATACTCAAAACAAACATACCTAGATCTTGGAAACATTTTAAGAGGAAAAATAGCCAGTTGCATAATGACATGAATAATACACCAATTGCATGAATTCAAAAAATAAAACAAGGTGGCCATGCTTTGTTTATTTAAAAAAAGGGGAAAAAAAGGACATATCACATATTCAAGGAATGTCTGTGTATGGGATATTTTCAAATGATTTTCTTTACAATGATAATACTGCAGTATAAAACTATACCATGATCTCTTCACTCCATGTCTGCATTTCTTCTAATTCAACTCCTATTTCCTCACTATGTGACTTGTTATAATACAGATAGTCACCATTTTTATTGCCCGGGCGTTTGTTTTCTTTCAAAAAGAATGTAGGCATTCCTTCTCTCTTCTTCATTTTACTCCTGCATACCTTCATTCTAGGCAATGAGGATCTTCATGTTTTTCCATGCTTGTCTTGATTTTTTTTGTTTGACCAGGATAATAAACCTTAACTCATGCTGACTTAGGATTTTGCCTCCTGATATCAGTATGCTTTAAGAGGCTGCCTGCAAAAAAACATAACTGCACACTGCAAAGTGAAGTTTGCAGTCTTCCCTGTGCCTCTCTCCTTTCCCTCCCCCAACTTCTGTGTCTTTCCCTGCTAAAATACATCCTGTCATTATGAATATGTCCAAAAGCCATGACTCTCATGATAAATTTAGGATTTTAGGCTATCGCTTCGTGTCTTCATCCTAAAAATTTAGGATTTTAAGCTATGCCTGCCATTATTCCTGAGCTAATGAGATCTAAGTCATTTAAAGTATATTATAGAACTTCAAATATGTGTTAAAATAAATATAAAAATAAATAAGAGCAAGTCCATGCCTTCAAAGAGAAAAGTAGGTATCTCTGTGAATAGACTTTGCATGGTTATTTAAGACTGGAAAATTTTGTGTAGAAATTTAGGCCAGGCAGAAGTTACCACTTATTTCTGCTCTTCTGCCATGTGAGAAGAATAAAAAACAAAACGATACAACAAAAAACTATGCACCTTTGCACAATGTAAGGTTAGCATCTAAAATCCTTCATTGTGAGGTTTAATCATTGCAAAAAATATAATTCCATGTGTGTGCCATTGGACAGGAGCTGACTGCCTCCAGTGCTGTAGGAAGAGCGCTGTGCCTCTGCTTGTTCGGTGCTGCAGTTTTCCTCCACTGGGTTCTTTGTGTTTGCTTAGAAGAATGCTTTGTTTTCTGGGTCAGATGGGGTTGGGAAGGAATCCTAGACTTAAGAATCTGTAGGGGTCCTATTTAATTTATAGGGGTCTTCAGTTTCATCATCTTGAGACTGGGAATAATAGTACCTATTATAGCTGGATTCTAAGCAGTTGCCAAGTCCTCTGTACCTTATACCATCTCTTACATTCTCTGATTTTCACTACCATGGTAATAGGTTCTTGTCTGGTTATCCACTGCCCATCTTTTATAATGAAAACAGTCCACATTCCCTATCAAATCCAATCTCTTTAATCCTGAGGTTTAGGATGGGAGTTTTTTTTTTTTTTTTTAACATTTTTTATACTTATTGTCTTTATTGAGAAATAATAATAAAATATAACAATTCTGTTGAGATAAAATAGTACTGTAATTATAAAACTATCTACTATTAAGTAAATATTATGGGACAAACAATCATGAGATTTATTTCTCATAAGTTTAACAATTATATTCATTTTATAAGGGAAAGTCGGAGAGCCAAAAGGTTAAGTGACATACTTTTTCCGCTTGGAATACTTTTTCCTCTTCCTGTTTCTGCCTGTTTTAAGTCTTACTCAGCTTTAAGAGCTGGCTCAAATCCCATTCAACTATGAAGGGTGTCCTGCAGCTTCTGATGCTGCTATAGTCTACTCTTTTGACCCCTGGCAGAGCAAAGATACTTGTAATCTCCTTAAAAACAGGAGGTGTGTCCTAGTGGGGTCTTTACCCACAATAGTTTCTCCGTGAATGAATAGTGGGTGCTACTTAGCACTTAGTTCCTACACATTCAATACAGTTTTTCTAAGGTAGACAGTGAGAGAAAAATCAACTTCAGTTACTTACATAAACCTGGTGTGTTGTAGAGAATATTGGTTTAGCCATTGCTGATTCTCAGTCTGGGACTATAGGAAATGAGGGTGTGATGGGAGCGTGATCCAGCCCTACTCTCCAGGCACCTATGTTACCTAAAAGGTGCTGCCTTTAGTTTCTCTCTTTCATACAGAAGTTCACTAAAGACCATAAATAACAAATCCCCTATGATGAATGTTATCACTATGTACATCTAAAATGTACCATTAAAATAAAATTTAAAAAAAGACTACAAATAAATTTACTCATAGGTAACATCTGTATTTTAAAGGATTTAATGAGAAAGTATCTAAAAGACATATACGTATTTTCTATATAATATACATAAATATAAATAAGTTAACTGTTGTACTTACATAGTGTGGTATAGATCAACTAGCTAAACTAAAATAGGAAAATCACCTTCAATTAGTTCTATTTAATTTTGGACTCATTTATGCTTCTTAGTGTAGAATGATATTCAATATCTTCCATTTTCTTTGTCTTACATTGTGTTTTGTCCATGTTTCATAACATAAATCAGTATATTTGTATCTATTTTTGAGGTTTTCTGGTACCTTAGGAACAGAAGGGGCTAGGGATGGGAGTCCTTTGACAATTGTTTGTTCACAGCTACAGATAATACATTTTCCAAGATTGTCAGTTCAAGTGGTTTAAGATTGCAGCGGGGGCTAAGTGATGTGTTGTTCACAGTCAGAACATATTTTGTCCTCCCATGGCTGCTGGCCAGGGCAGTGTGTCTCCTGCCTAGCGTGCTGTGCCACACTTCTCTCCAGAAGTGTCCTCTCTTTCTCAGTGACACCATCGTCTCCCTTTATCATCCAGTCCACAGTGAGAGAATCAGCTTAGGCTACCTATGCCTTCCCTCCATTCACTTGACCATCAATAGACAATTTATTTTTTTATTTTTTTTTATTTTTTTAAATATTTTAACCAAGAACGTGTATTGGTACATTGTCCATATATTGATCACATTTATCATGTTTGTTTTGTACCTGTACATGGTGTCTCTGGGTTCTCCCCCCATTCCCCTCCCCTCCGTTCTGTTCCCTCCATCCCTATTTACAGCAGGTTTATTTACAATTCTCCATGTTTTCCCTTTCCCCTTTCTTTCCGTTTTTCTCCTTCCTGCTTTTCCCCCTTCCCTCTTCCTAGTACTCCTCTCCTTTGTATATTATCTTCCTTTTATATAATATCCATTACACTACTTTGTCCTTATTTACAGTTATGGTTTCTCATATCAGAGAAACAATTTGATGTGTGCTCATGAGTGTCTGATTTATTTCACTTAATAGTATATTCTCAAGGAACATCCATTTACATACAAGTGACTCTAGTTTATCCTTCTTTATGGCAGTGTAGTACTCCATTGTGTAGAAAAGCCACATCTTATTTAGCCATTCATTGGTCATTGGGCATTTGGGTTGTTTCTAAGACCTAGCTATTACAAACTGCGCTGCTATAAACATTTTTGTGCATATATCTCTGTGGTATGACGATTTTAACTCTTCTGGAATGATCCCCAGTAGGGGAATAGCTGGATCAAATGGAACCTCTAGTTCTAGTCTTTTGAGGAGTCTCTGTATTGATTTCCACAGTGGCTGGACCAGTCTGCATTCCCACCAACAGTGGAGGAAGGTTCCTTTCTCCCCACAGCCCCTCCATGCTCCTGGGTAGGAAGAACCAACATAGTGAAAATGGCTATACTTCCTAAACTATTATACAGATTTAATACAATTGCAATCAAGATACCACCAACATACTTCAAAGAATTAGAAAGGACAATCATGAATTTCATCTGGAACCAAAAGAGACCCAGAATAGCAAAAACAATCCTAAGCAATAGGGGAAAGGCAGGGGACATCACAGTCCCCAATCTAAAACTATGCTATAAAGCTACAGTGACAATTTCTTTTAATCGTCCTCTTACTCCTTCTCTTTCTGCTTCTCTTAGGCTTTACCATTTTGGGGGCGTTGATCTATGCAGTAGCTTCGGAGTCTTGTTCTTCTCTTTCCTTCTCAGATTTATCATCACTTTTACTGCCGGAGTGATGTTCCTAAGAAGCGTATTGGATAATGTCCCCCTATTACTTGCGGTACTCCATAGTTCTTGACTCTCAAGAGGATAAAGACACTTATTGTCTTGTCAATAGAAAGGGTTCAAGGGGTACTCCCCAAGAGGAAATGGGGATTTCAACTCACTCCATCCATGGGGTGGGTTGTAGGTTTGCTGACTTACATCAGAGGAAAGAATCACGTGATGCATCAGTGAGAGGCACAGAAAGATTTACTAAGCAGAAGAAGTACACATTCAGAAAGTAATGGAGGCCCTAAGAGAGGGGCAGTATAGTCCGGAGTTGGCGGTTTTTACATGGTCTTGGGTGTCCTTGACATTTAGGATGTGTATTCCTAGTATCTGTCAGTTTATTCATTTAATGGACTAGGTGCCAATGCAAACCATTTATTTGCATGTATTTGAAGTTTAGTGATATGATATTCACTCAACAGTGCTGTTTCCCTGAGGATGGAGATCTGTGGGATTTGTAAATCTATAGTATGGAAGAAAAGCACAGGCCCAATTTACAGCCTGACTGTAGGAGACTTATCCCTGAATAGTCCATTTTCTTTAACTCAGCCAGACCACTAGCTTCTTATCCTCAGGTTAAATTAGCTGCCAGTTAGGGTTTCTGTGGCAAGTGGTATAGAGTAATGACACTGAGGTAAAATTTTTGGTAGATGTATCTGTCTCATCCACTGGTTTGTGGGTTTCTATTGTGTTAATCTCCACATCCTTGGTATTCAGCAAAGTGCCAGAAAATTTAGTGTTCTGTGGTAGATTATGGCACGAGTGACTAAACACTGGGATTAAGTGAGACAATAAATAATGGATTTTCATGCTCAAGTTTTGTATTCACCTTTCTACCTCTCTTCAGCTACTTAAAGTGAGATTTTAAGTTCTCTCTACATTTTGAATTTTCTTCACTCAACAGGGCACATGATAGAAGGAAATAGATTAGATTTTTCTCTTGAAAATACCCCCCCACCTACTTCAACTGATTTAAAAGATAATTTATTATCTTATGTTACATAAAGTTCAGAAGTGGGGCAGTTTCAGGGCTGGTCAGTTCAGTGGTTCACTAGTGTCACTCGTGACCCAGCCTCCATGTTTCTGTTCCATCATTTCCACCTTCCCTGGGAGTGGTGCGGATGCCATGGATCCAAGGTCCCTTTAAAAGCCAGTAATAAGTAAGGGTAGAAATGAGATCTTACTGCCTAGACCTGGTCACATGGCTCTTCCTGATCTCATCAGTCACGACCGAATGCTATAGATTAGTCAAAGTTCACCCTTATACCTGGGCCAGACTTTGCACAAGTCCTTAGGAGGAGTAAAGAGATCTGAACAAAATCAGTTTCGTCAGCAGGAAGAAAGGGCACCAGTTAGTGAGGAAGGCTTTCCAGTATAGTTTTATTGTTTCCTATATATAATTAAAAAAATTTTGCTTTCACTTGAGAGGCTGGGTGAAAAGCTGCCTTCATTGAGTGTATTGTTTTCAGCTTATACATCTTAGCAGTGAAAAGAAATTCCAAGAAGAAACTGAAACCAATGGTGAATGTGCAGGAAGAAAGCAAATGCTGTTCCCTGGAAGGGAAGTTTTTGATCTCAAAAACCTAGATGCTTTTATTTTTTAGCTTCCAAGTCCATAAAAATGCTTCTAAGCAAAATTAACTTCCAGGTCCATAAGGATGTGGTTTATCATTTACAACATGACATTTATAGTATCCTTCTTTTTGGTCCTGGCAAGGGCAACTGAGAGAAAGGTGTGAAGACCTCCTAGTCTTTGAAGATGACTAACGATGGCATATACATTGTTACTTAGGGTAGAAACCGAAGTGTGCAGTCATGTTCACTCAAATCTAACTAGCAAGGAGGCTTAAATATAACTTAATTTATAATATAAATAATAAAAATCTTTAAATATTCTGCTTTTTATAATTAAAGGAATCACATCATTAAATAGGAACCAGAGTTTGAATTTCATTGTAAAATTGATTCCAAATACCACCCAGGGTGTCATAATGGGTATATGTATGTGTATGCTTTTAAATATGTGAGTGTGAATTTTTTATTTATGTCTACTATCTTAACTATTTTTTCAAATGAGGAGATGATAAATAAATATAATGATATATAGGTTTTTTCCAAATTCATGAACATACACATGTGCAAGTGTTGCGACCGATTTTTGTTAAAAACTAATACAGCTATATACGCTATGTATGCTTTGGAAATAATTTTAATTAAAAGTAAACGTTAGTGTTTATTAGGAATTATGCTAATTTGTGTCTAACTTATAAAATTTAAAGTGATTTCATCTTCAAAGAGGAGGTCAGATTTTAAAAGAAAATGAATGAATAACCTATACGCGATTGACTGTGTTTTGGGCATTAAATAAATTGAAATCCTATGCTTAAAGTAAGTTTTACCCTGGTTCTGTTTTGTAGAACTCTGTGCCACCTTGGCTGCTTCTAAACAAAATGCAGAGGCTGAGTGACTACATACGGATTTGGGTATGGACGCTCAGTCTGCTGATTTCTGCTAGTTTTCTTGTGGGATGAAAGCAGGCTGAAGGTTGTGATTGGCTTTTGCTTTAATTTGCTAGGTAATCGACATTACCTGTATTGATGTATGCTTAACTAGTAAAAGAGTAAAAGTCAGTCAAATGAATTAAATCAACAAACAGTGTTCAAGGTTGTATCGCCTGCTCAGAGGTGTATAAAAGGTTGAGGGTGATAGTAAGTATGAAGTATTTTCTAGGAGACAAAAAAAAAAAAGTAGACTTTGCTTATGTGGTACAGATGAACATTTTTTTCCCGTGACTAATTAGGGCACAATGTAAGATAATGAAAAAACTTAATGTAGTAGTGCATGTAAATCCCATGGGCCTGAGCTAGAGCAGTAGCAATAAGAACAAGAAGGAGTAGCTGGGAGTGGAAGATTTTTTTGGTATCTGTATCCAACAGTACACTTGTTGGTTATAGCAAGAAACTTTTTCTAACTTAATCAAAGATTATTTCATTTTTTTTATCAGCAGAGAAAAGGAGCATGCAGAGAAGATGCTGTGATACTAAATCCAGGCTGCTTTGTTTATAGAGTGATGCTAAGAAGAGCTTATATAATGTTATATATTACTTATATATTATTGCCTATTTATAAAATTTATGTATAATATCATTGTAATATTAAGCAATAATTATATGACAATTATTAATGATATTGTGCTAGGACCATAAAAATATAGAAAAGGAGATAAGTAAACTTACATGCGTCAAAAAAGTATTGAATAAGTGTTGGGGTTTTTTTGTTTGTTTTTTGAGACAGGGTTTCACTATATAGTTCAGGCTGGCCCTGAACTCACTATGCAGTCTTGGCTGGCCTGGAATTTATGGCAGTCCTCCTGCCTGCTGGGACTACAAGCGTGCCCCACCATGCCCGGCCTGGATAAATGTTTAAAAAAAAAAAAAAAGAGAGAGTTGGCCAAAGAAAACTCGGTAGTTAGGTAGATTACCAAGGAACACAAAATTTGAAGGTTTGAATTGAGGTCCAAAAAGTACTTTGAAAAAACTGTATTGTATTCAGCCTTTCCCAGAGACTCTGGAACAACAGACAGAAAGAAGACGTAAATTCTTCTATGGTACCCACAATAAATAGCAAAAGCGTGAAGGTAAAGGGAAAATGTTCCCTTTTTTAAATCTGGGAAGCTGCTAAGGATGACATGAAAAAGACAGTATCCTGCTATTTAGATATATTCCCTAGGAAAAAATAATCTCTTCCACTCCTAACAGAAAATTCAATAGAAAGAGGAACCAAAATGAAGATGGTACCTGTCTTTTGAAAAATTAAACAATTTGATTTTTGTTATTCTGTAAACAAAGTAAAAACAAAACAGTGCTTTGTAGTGCACTGAGTCAGATTGCAGTGCCACTGATTATCTTTAAGAACTTGTAAGGGGCTGGGAATTTATCTCAGTGGTTAGAATGCTTGCCTAGCAAGTACAAGGCCCTGAATTTGATCCCCAGCACCAAAACAAAAACAAAACAAAACAAAACAAAAAGAATTTGTGAATAATAGAAAATATGCAGGAAAAAGTATAATCATGGCTTTAATCTGCTAAGAGTTTGATGAGGTCCTGGGAAGTGACAGACAGTCTGTTCCTAAATTGGTCTAGCTTATCTCTTACTATGATAGGGCAAATGAGATTGGTGGGGTAGAAGGAAATGACAGCTTTTATCTGTACTAATTCTAGCAAGAATTTCAGGTTTTTTTTCCATAATGAAATTGAAAATTGCAGTTTGACTCTAACTTTTTGTATCTATGGGTTAATTGTTTAGAACAAAAGACAGAAGGACCTGCTATTTTTTTCTTTTTGCAATCATTAACAACCACTTATAGACATCTGAATATGTGCAGACTTGGAGCTGCCAAGGAGAGATAAAACCCAGTCACTGCCCTTTTAAGGGGTTTATGAAGGGGGACATAAAGGAGAAACAATACAAGAAAGAGAGCTTAGTAGCAAATGGCAAGTTGAAGAGAAAACTTTTTTAAAGGATCAAAGACTACTATCCTTTGATACTTCTAAAAGATACATTTAAAATAATTTTTAGAGATGTTATTAATTTATGTAAATTAACACATAAATCACATAAATTAAAACATGTATTGTTATTAATACATATGTATTAATACATAAATTACATAAATTTATGTAGTTTATGTAAAACCATAGTTGTAAGGAAAAAATCAGCAGCATAAGTGATCAAAACAGTAGACCTTTACAAGGTACTGGGGTGATGAGGGCACTCATTGTCTCCTTTTCTGGAGCAGCACATCTCAGACTTTAGATCATTGAGCGGGCTAGAATCTTGGATAAGACGTTTTCTGATTCAGCAGTTGTGCCAGGACCTTCAAATCTGCATTTCTAACGTAGAGCTCAGGTGATGCTGGTGCTTCGGGCCTGAGCTCTACACTTTGAGTTGTAGTAATGGCCAGATCAAGAGTGAGAAACTGAAGACTCATGAGGCTACCTGTTGTAGAGGCCCATGTTGTTAGCTCTTGAATCCTTGGGCCAAAGGACTGAGGAGTCTTTGAATCAAAGACTAAGTTAAGAGGAAATGAAACTTGTAGAAAATGATGAAAAGAAATTACTATCGTGTAGCATAAACAACAACAACAGCAATGGCAGCAACAACAAGAACAAAGCAAACCTACAGAGTGCTATGAAAATGCGTACTAGAAACAGATTTTGGAAGAGGAATACTTTGGACCATCTTAGAATAGAAAGAAAATTTAAGAACCTTTAAGGCCAACTTTTCAACCAAAGTGCTAAAGTCTTATTATATTTCTTAATCTTGACATATGCCCTTTAAAGTGGATTTTAAACATTTTACCATCTTTATGATTAAGTATCTGTATATTTTTCTATGTAAGTTGCCATTAACATCAGGCAAGTTCTCTTTAATATAGATTCCTTTAACCAAATTTTCAAATATTTGCCTCATTTAATTTAACGTAGTACCTCTAATTAGAATTGTTCATTAAGTGTTTATGGAATGGCAAAGCACTGTGCTCTTCTCTAAAAATATAATTCATAGTTTGCTTATGAAACTCCTTCCACCCCCATCAAACTTGAAGCATGAGAGAACAGTAAGTGTGTATTCCTTCCAGGCTGGCTCATTCCCAAAGAAAGGAGAATAGGAATGAGTAGAACATGCTTGTCTCCTCCTTTCAGTCCTGTGAGAAAGCCCATGAATGTCACTCTCTAGACTACTTCCTCCCCAAGAAAATGTAAGACCCCCCTCACCCACCTGCCAGTTTCCTGGCTTGACCATTCTGACTTTACTGCGAAGCCTTTTCTTTCATCATTTATGGACTGGCCTTGAGAAAGTACAGCTCCTCTGGACCTACAAGAAACTACAGATAAACAATATAAATTTTCCCATACTTCAGCCTGTAGGGAATGAAAAGGGACATATTAAATGGATGTTTACTAAAGCCACCTAAGGCTGGAAGTTCCCTTCATATTTTATTCCCATCCCAAATTACTGTATGTCCAGGTACATCTATCTAATACTACAAAAAGATTAAATATGCCCATGTAAGGATATCCCAAAAATAAAGTGTCACCAACACAGAGATGCCCGAAATTTGAATAAAAATCCCATGCATTGGCTGGGTCTGTTGGTGCATGCCTGTAGTCCTAGAGTCCTAGCTACTTAGGAGGCTAAGGCAGGAAGATGACTTGAGCCCAGGAGTTTGGGGCCAGCCTGGGCAACATAGCAAGACCCTGGCTCAAAGAAACAAACACAAAACAAAAGCAAAAAGCCCATAAAACCTTCCATTATCAATCCTTTAGGAAGAAACCCAAGTCCACAGATGAAATTTCCTAATAAGTTTAAAGAGGTTACAGTATAAAGAGATTCAATCCAAAATCCATCCCTTGCAATTTCTTATTTGCTCAGTTTCGACCCAAGGATTTCTCTTTCAGAAACCAAAGTCTTCATGGGCCCACAGTTTGTACTGATTCACCAGCAAGTCTCTCATTTGTCTACTTTCTTCTCCTTTCTCCCCTTCTCTCCCCTTTCTTGTTTGTGGTAGGGATTGAAGGCAGGGCCTTGCACACGCTAGGCACATATCACCACTAAGCTACATCTCCAGCCCTGTTTTTCTTTATTAAGAGTCCCAAGAATTAACAGAGCATACAAGATTGTCACAGTGATAGCCAAACTCATGAAATTTAGATAACAAACAAATCCTTAGCCATAAGGGAGGCAGTTATTTTAAGCAAAACAATGTTCCCAGAATTCAGGACTCAGATGTATGAAAGCTCATACCATAGACTCTGGAAAAAATTGTTCTTTTCAGTGTTGCCAGATCTCTGTCCTTTGATGGCAGCTATTATTTTATGACCCATGAAATAAACTCGACTGAGAGAAAATTTCTACCAAGGCATAAATGGATTGATTTTCCTATGTTGAACCCTCCTGTGTAAATTCCATTGGTTATGGTTCATAATTATTTTTATATGTTATTGGACTTGGTTCCTCATGTTTGATTGATGATTTTTACATCTTTATTTATAAGGGAAATGGTCTGTAAGTTTCTTTTCCTCTTAATGTCTTTATCTAGGTTTGATATCGTATAATACTAGACTCAGAGAATGATTTGTGAAATACTCTGTTTTATTTTTGGGAAAAATATATGGAAAATTGTTCTAGTGCTTCTTTAAATATTTGGTAGAATCTACATGGAAGCTATTGGATCCCAAGCTTTTCTTCATGGGAAGTTTTTTGATTACTATTTCAATCAATGCAATATGTTATATTGATAGAACAAAAGACAAAAACAACAAGGTCATTTCAGTAGATGCAGAAAAAATATTTGACAAAATGCAATACCCTTGTATGGTTAAAAATATTTGAAGAAAACTTGGAATAGAAGGGAATTTCCTCAGCCTTTAAAAACTCACAGTTAATATCGTGCATAATGATGACAGACTGAATGTTTACCTCTCAAGATCAGAAACAAGAAAAGAATGTCTGCTTTTTCTAATGCTAATCAACACTGTACTGGAGGTTGTATCTAGAACAATAAGGCAAGAAAAGAAATGAAAGGAATCTGACTCTTATCTGTACTTGCAATAACATGATCCTAAGGATTCAAGGAAATCCATGAAAAAAAGTCATCTATTTACTTTTAATAAATGAGTTCAGAAAGGTTTCCAGACATAAGGTCAAAATACAAAAATTAATTCTATTTGTATACTATAGCAGTGAACAATCCAAAAATAAAAATTTAAAAATAATTCCATTTATAAAAACATAAAAAAAGAAGAAAAAACTGATTTGGAATGAATTTAACCACAGTGATTAAGTGATTATGATCATTTTACTAAGTTGCTTACTGCTTTCATGGAAGTAGTAATTTTTGGAGGACCTTGTTGTATCATTTTTGCTAATACTGCTCTGACCTGCTTTTCAATTTGGTTTCTTTCCTAACACTGGTAAAGCTTACTCCATGTGTTGGAATCTTGTCCTTTCTTTCTTTTTCACTTTTTCAGTGGTTCTGTCAATCAGATCATTTCTTTTTCATTTTTAAAAATAATCTGGGTTATTTCTTGTGGTCTCTCCCATTTTAAGAGATAAAAAACCAGTGAGTTTTGAGTCAAGTCAAAACCATTCTGTCAAGTCAAGATCCATTTTATGTACCTTAATCTCTCTGGGTTGGATGATCCCTCCCATCAAGCTAATAGTTAATTTAGACCTGGATGGAGTCTATTCTTTTTCTTCTTGGGTTCTATTAATGTATCCCATCTTTGCTATGTCTGCCACAAATTTCTTTTGCATGTTTTCTGAGGAGGCAGACAACACTTATATATTCATCTATAATAATTGTATTACCCTAAACTTGATTATCTTTTGAATTTTTATCCTGTTGTTCCTCAATTTTCCTTCTCAGGTATGCCCACTTTGTTGATAGTCACTTTGGTATGGTTAACATAATACTTAAAGGATCATTGCTTATGCATTTTTATAATGGATCCTCTATCAGTGACTTTGAGAGAACCCTACGTAGTAGTTTCCTGTACTCTGACCCCTATGGAAAGAATTTTTCAGTCTGTTCTCTGAAATGTTTCCTTCTTTCTTCTGTAAAGACATTGGACCCCATCAGTCTTTGTGAGCTCATCCTGTTTTGAATTTCCTTTGAAAGAATCGTTAGTCCTGAATTCATCTTTTAGAAATTTTTCCTAGATGCCTATGTTGTCATCTTCTAAGATCTCACTTTTTCTTTTTTTTGGTGCTGGGAATCAAACTCAGGGCCTTGTGCTTGCTAGGCAAGCGCTCTAACCACTGACCTAAATCCCTAGCCCCACTTCTTCATACTATCTTTCACTCACTCCTTTCTGAGAAGATGGAGGGATTTATTGATCGGTGAGTTAGAAAAGGAGCTGAGCCTGCAGGATGCTGATCTCTTTGGGTACCATCTGTGCATAGGAAGCACAGCTTAACAAAACCAGTCTGTCTTAGCAGACAAGCTTGGCTGAAGATACCGTACAGTGGGGACTTGGTGCAGCTGTGTCCTCTGAGTGTCGCAGGACACCAGTGTGTGAAATGTTGGTATACCCAGGGAATTAAGAAAGAACACATGTGATTCAAAAAAATGTTCTACTTACATTCAGAACAGAATAGGAAGAGTGCAGGAAAACATGGACAAGTGGCTAAAATACCCAAAAGAAGACAATAGTTACCTAAGGGAATAAGTGTGATCATAATGACACTTTATCTCTATGTTTTCCTTCCAAAATTCATAGCCCCTTGTCTCACCATGAGAAAAATATAAGACACACTCAAACTGAGGGACATTGTTTGAAATACTTGACCAGTGTTCCTCAAAATTTCAAGATCATCAAAAACAAGGAAAAACTGAAAAACCATCACAGACCAGAGAAGGTTAGGAGGCATGATAATCAATGTAACACTAACAAATAACATGATTAACAAGCTTGTTCTAAGTGACATGGATAGAACAATGCACCAACAATACAGAATGCACGTACTTTTCAAATGTGTATGAAATATTTGTCAAAACCAACATGATTTATCACCAATGATGTTAACCTTGATAACATGGCTGAAGTGTTTTTTTCCAGATTTCTTCACTTTAAAATTACTTTCCCCTTTATACACTATTCCTCGAAGGCAAGACAGTAAATGCAGCCCACACTGAAGTGGCGGAGTGACGCTCCACACCCTTGAGGGGCTGGTGGCCCTCAGTCCTCTGCTCCCTGCCAGGACAACTTGGCTTCAGTCACCCTTCATTTCAGCTTCTTCCTTGAGGGTAACACCCCTTCAGTGCAGTGAGGTAATTTATCTCACCAAATCTATTTGCTCTGCTGCAAAGATAAAAATAGGCCTGGGTAGCTGTATAAAGAAGTGCTAACACTGAGACAAAATATAATAGAATTTTGAGAAAATGGAAAATAGTCTTTGAGCATTTCTTTGAATGTCAAAATCTAGCTTAAATTC
>PVJO010001397.1:115837-174544 GCA_004026905.1 Hystrix cristata | reverse complement strand
GCAGAAATAACTCCAAACACACTCAAATATCTCATCTTCGACAAAGGAGCCAAACACCCTCACTGGAAGAAAGATAGCCTCTTTAATAAATGGTGCTGGAAAAATTGGCTTACCACATGCCAAAAACTAAAACTAGATACATGTCTCTCACCATGTACTAAACTAAGATCGAAGTGGATCAAAGACCTAAACATAAAAATAGAAACAATGAATCTCCTAGAGAATAAAATAGGAAGAACTCTCCAAGACATAGGGGTTGGAATAAAATTTATGAATAAAACTCTGGCTGCACGAGAAACAAGTCAAAGAATTGATGCTTGGGACCACATCCTATTAAGAGGCTTTTGCACAGCAAAAGAAATTACTAATAGAGTAGGGCGAAAAATCACAAACTGGGAGAACATTTTTGCCAGCTGTCCCTCAGACAAAGGTCTAACATCCAGAATATATAAAGAACTCAAAAGGATCAAACCTCCCAAATTTAAAGACCCTATCTAAAAATGGGCATCTGAAATGAATAAACATTTCTCAGATGAAGAAATAAAAATGGCAAATAAATATATGAAAAAATGTTCAACATTATTGGTCATTCGAGAGATGCAGATCAAAACAATACTAAGATACCATCTCACTCCAGAAAGAATAGCTATTATCAAGAAATCAACCAATAACAAGTGCTGGCGGAGCTACGGGGAAAAAGGAACCCTCCTCCACTGTTGGTGGGAATGTAGACTGGTCCAACCACTGTGGAAATCAGTGTGGAGATTCCTCAGAAAACTACAACTAGAGGTTCCATTTGACCCGGCTATTCCTCAGCTGGGTATCTTCCCAGAAGAATTAAAATCATCATATCACAGTGATATATGCACAACCCTGTTCATAGCAGCACAATTTGCAATAGCTAAGTCTTGGAAACAACCTAAATGCCCAACAACTTATGAATGGCTAAAGAAGATGTGGTTTTTCTACACAATGGAGTACTACAACACCATTAAAAAGGATAAACTAGAGTCATTTGTATGTAAATGGATGTTCCTTGAGAACACACTATTAAGTGAAATAAATCAGACACTTATTAGTACACATCGAATTGTTTATCTGATATGAGAAACCATAAGTGTAAATAAGGACAAAGGGTAGACTAGATATTTTGTTTAAAAAAAAAGAAGAGAGATAGTATTCAAAAGAGAGAACTAGATAGGGAAAAGGGGGATAAAGAAGAAGGTTAAAAGAAAAGTAAGATGAAAGGGGAAGAAATGGTAAAGTGTAGCTACGCTTGTTGCAAATAGGGAGGGGTGGGTAAATGGAAGGGAGGGGAGGCAAAGGGGGTAAGAGGGGGGAAAACCAATCTGTATCATGTACAGGTACAAAATAACCATGTTGATTATGATCATTATGTATACAATGTACCAATGCATGTTCTTAGTAAAAATAAAAATTAAAAAAAATAAAATAAAATAGATTTTATCTTATAATGTCAATAGCAGTTCAAAAATATAATCAGGAAAATATATTAATTCATGATAGAAACCAATTTAAATTTTATAAAAATAAACTAAAAAACTTGGAGCAAAATAAGTAGTTTTTATAAAAGTACAAAGAGAACATACAAATTTTCTGAGTGATGCTATTTTTCTGAATAAATGTGAGGGATATACCATAGACAGATGTGAATATTTTCATTTTGGTTTCATGTAAAAACGAAAACTTAAATAATTTATTTGGAAATTAGAATTATATGCCTGAAAAATATTGAAAAAACATATGTAAATGTTACCAAGCAAATATGTCAGAAAATTATTTATTTGTAATGACAGACAGAACACAAGTTATAATATGAAAATATAGCAGAATATTGGCCTATGTCTAGCAAGATTGCTATAATACACATTTGAATAAATAAAAGTTTAAAAAATTGATAGAGCATTATTAAGTCTAATAAGAAAAGAGCCATAGGTTTTTTTTTTTGTTTTTTTTTGTTTTTTTTTTTATACTACTGGCCTGACTCTGCTTACAGTGGGTTGGGGCCGGCCATGTCGACTCAGCTCCTTTGACTGACTTAGTAATTGTGATATTAGAAGGAGTTAATTATTTAATCAACTGAATCACGTACCTTTAAATTGACTTTCTTAACTGCTTAATTCTTCTATTCCTTCCTCTTCCATGTGACCAACTTCCAAAATAACAGTTCAGCTCCCGTATACAAGTGCTGATTTTAGGAAACCAGGCTGTTAGGAAACAATGGACAGAGAGCTGAAAATGAGATTAGATTCAGGCGGCCCTTTATACTTAACCTTTATTTCTTTCTCTTGTTTAGAAGGTAAAAGTGATGACTTTGAAGTTAAAGTAACCATTTCTAAAATACGAAATGTTATAAATAAAGGAAAAAGATTATTCTAATACTGGGGGAATAGAAAGATAAACCCATCTTCATGGTGTCTTTTTAAAGCCTGTTTGATTAAGCTCCTTTTGTAGATTTGCCATGATTTGTAGCCAGAAATGTTCTTGACTAAGATTCTACATAGTAACCTCAGACGATGCCCATAAGAGCAGGAGCTAGGAACAGAGGACTGACCCAGAGACCTTTAATAGTCTGATTCATCCAGAGACGTTTAACAGTGATTTTTTTCTGGTTGGGATTACAGCATGTTTTTGTATTCTAGTACATAATTTTCTGAAATTTGAATATTTCTAAAATATATCTGTAATTTTAAGTAAAAATATCTAAAAGTTAATAGAAATTTGAATGGACATTTGATCCTTACAGAATATAATAAGGGAATCAATTTGGACATAACATACTTTGTAGATAGAGTTTCACCACTAACCTTCTATTACATCCTTATGGTTCCCCACGATCCTATTCAACAAACGTGATTTCATGACTGAGATCCTTGTGAAATACCATCCACTCACCCAAGCTCTCACAGAGGATGTAAAAGTTTGCAGAATTGCATAAACAGCTGTGAAAAAGGCAGCCATTGTATTCTGACTTTTTCATAAAAAAATCTTACAATATGAATTTTTTTGTAAATAAGTTATAGATGCTCCTCCAGCAATATGGTAAAAATCCTCGCAAATCTAGTCTAAGTAGAAAATATCTTCCACTGAAAATGCATTTACTATACCTACTGTATTATATATCCTAGCTTGACAATACAGTAGATGTAGAATATCACTTGTTTCCCTTAGTGATTCTGTGGGTTACTGGAAGCTGCCCGTCACCAGCAGAGAACAGCTGACTGCTTATTCCTAGTCTGGAAAAGATCAGATTACAAAACTTGAAGTGTGATTTCTACGGAATGCACAGAAATTTTGTTCTGCCATAAACTTAAAAAAAAAAATACCACAACTTAAAGCATTGTGAGTTGGGGAACATCTATACCATATGCTCCTTTTATTTGAACTAGTCAATAAAAACTCGACCCTTTCCTGCTAACACATAGAAGGGAGTACTATTGCTATCATCAAATCGTGAATTAGACCATGTACCTATAGAAAAATGTTAGTGTCATTGATTCTTTTCCGATTTTCCTAACTACAAAAATGAAAGTAATTGAACACAAAAGAATAATTCTTGTCTTTGTTTTAAGAAAATAAAAATATTTTCTATTTATCCTCTAAAATATGAGGCTTGAAAAGTACACAGCCTGGATCCTAAAAGGCAAAATCTATTAACTTAGCCAATAACAAGCTTAAATGTGAAACGATAAAGACAATTAGTATTTCACTGAGAATATGGGTCACATGGTGGATGCTGAATTCTAATAGGCCCAGCCTGAGGTGTAAACCCGTCTTTTTGTTGAAGGCTGAGAAATAGTAATTAGTAACTTAGTTCTTATTAAGGAGAGTGTTCTTAGACAAATAAAACAGACCAGCAGTAAACAACAACAACAAAAAAAAGTAAGAGAAATGAGAAAATATCTGCATGAATAAAACTACGGGTTAGTGTACTAACACCAATTATCCTTTTTCAATGATTATTACTGATGTAGATCAGTACAATGACCAGCTCTAGGTAGACTTTGATGATAAGGTATTGTGATGTTGTTACCATGATGTCAAATAAGCTTGTAATTATAGTTCAAAAATAAAATAATACAACGTGTTTTAAGTATATAATCTGATATCCTTACCCACCTGCTCTGAAAAATTTAAAACTATTGTCCTCCCAGAGACAAGAGGCCAAAGGGGATTGATGCCCTGTGTTATGCCTTGGTTGAAATCTTGAGTCAATTACTTGATATATTTGAACAATTTCTAATTCTCAAGAAGACCTTTTATAAATTATGATTGGAAAAAAAAAATATGCATTTAAATGATTATCTATTTGACTCAAATATTTTTGTAATTTCAATAGGCCACAGAAAATGGTTAATTAAGAATTAATAAAAGTAAGATATCCTCTACATTTCAGTTACAAAGCATAAGTATTTGCATGTGCAATATTTTAATTTTATAAAATAATTATATTGCAGTCATGTCATAAAGTATTAACTTGTGAATTTTTTTTTTTCTTCCTAGTACTGCAAAGCAACACAGAAACATTACTAAAGTTCTTTTAAAAATAACATTAACTAATGATGGAACAGAAAGCTTAAATGCATTTCATGGACTGTTTAGTCTCCAGAAGATGAGGTAGACATTGGTTTGGGAAGGAGAAAGAAACGAACTGCATTTTGCAGGGAATAAAAACCAGAGAGTATGAGTGAAATCAGAGAGCAAAGCTAAGGAGAACAGAAAAGACTAACGCTGAGCTCATTTAGATTCTGGGCCCTCTGTCCAGTAGTACACCATAACTCATTATTCCTAACTCCTTTAAATGGCCATTAGACCACTTA
Organism: Hystrix cristata; assembly: GCA_004026905.1. NCBI lineage: Eukaryota > Metazoa > Chordata > Mammalia > Rodentia > Hystricidae > Hystrix > Hystrix cristata. Next base: position 169,703 of record PVJO010001397.1, on the reverse strand, counting down.
CTATGGAGAAGGGGCTAATGTGGAAAGACTATCCCTCTGACTAGCAGGAAGCTGAATGGCCCCTCCTGATAAACAACCCTTTAAGATCTACTATGAGTTATATGCACTTGAGACTATTGTTTTCATTTTATAAATCAAATTTACAATGATCTTGATTAGTCATCACTTTGTCAAAATGCTAAAACTATAATAATAAGCACTATTAATTAGCTTTTATTCAACTACCACAAATGTAATTTGAATTTGTACTTTATCTAATTTTATGTTCTAAAATTGTCACAACAAAGTGATAAAGTATCCTAGAAATTTTACTGCATTTTCTATTCTATAATATTGTTCTGTATCTTCTGTACAATGCAAATAAATACTTGGTGACTGAATGAAGATGGCTAACTAAAAATAGATTAAATACAAGAACAGTATTTAATAGTGCTTTCCATATTAAATTGTAATATTTGCATCATCAACCTATGAATTTACTATACTGAAATTTGTATACTCATTCATTGACAGATTTTAACAAAAGAATCATCTTCTCTGAAAGAGTTGTACATGCTAAAGAAATATACTAAATACTAATAAAATATCTGTAATATTTTGAATATTATATGTCCTATGTATGCCTTAAAATATATTAATGATCATTAAATATGATAAGCTAAAATTTATGTCACAAGTGCAAAAATAATTTGACAATTAGAAATTTTGAAGAGTGTGAACTTCATCATTTTATAAAAATTATGTTAAGCTTAAAATATTTATCTGAAAATATTTTTCATTCAAAGCACACATACCATCTATAGTGTGAATACATTTTGCTGATCAGTGAAGTGCTTTTACTACACTATCAATCACAGGAGTCATTTTAACTATGAAGTATATGAATTATGTGAATTATGTGTAAAGAACATAACTTGGTGATAAGCCATAAATTCCAGTGAGCAGTTTGTGGTAATTAATGAAATATGCCTATAAAGAAAAACATTATCTGAACTTAAAAGCAGACATAATTACGTAACAAGCCTTTGAAATTTGTAACTAGGCCCGCTGCAGTGTTCCCTGACCTCCCTGCCCTTGTTCCTTGGAAGCTCATGATGAATTTCTGTCACTGTCCCTACGTGCAGTCTCGTGCATAGTGCTGGCTGCCTTTCACTAAACAAAGCCAAAAAGTGAATTGCAACTGTATTTAGAACTCCCCAACAAGCCATGCACTCATAAATAATTCAAAAGTCCTCTACTTCACATGATTACCCTTTAAGCAGATAACTTAAAGGAACAATGAGAAAGGTCACATTATCTGCAGTTTTAGTAGAACACAACTCAAAAAAATTTTGCTGTGTTAATATTTTTTAAAAAGTTTATTATATTACTATTTTTAGGTTTTCATAGAACCAATGCAATACATTTCAAATATTAAAAGCAATAATCTTGTCTTCATTAAATTTTCTTTTCTATTTTAAAATTATTTTAAAGACATAGCAAGCATCCCTGAGTCCTGAACAGGAACAAAAGTTTGGAAAATACCTTTAGTTTCACTATCTGGTTGAAATTTTATAAATGTCTAGATTCAATAGATTTTTTCCTTCATTAACTTATTTTTGAATTTCAAGTTAATTATAACATTTAAATTTTTGTTTCTACGTGTGGACAATGCTTTATCTGTTGGGCAAGCAAATCAATGACAAGAATTTATATTTAGGATGTGATGGAATGTGGAATGAAAATGTGTGATTTTGAAAAGCACTTAAGTAGGAGAAAGCAGGTGAAGAAGATAGAAGAGAGGGAAGAGAAAATTCTTAATGCCAGAAGATATTAGTATAAAGTTTAAGTAGATAAATAACGTGGCTATTACAGAAGGGTAGTGCAAAGAAGTGGAATGAACTAGTCCAAAACTGGTTATTTAAACTATTGTTCACCAATAAATGTGTTAATTCTAGGATTTGAATATAATTACACTCCCACTAATTTCTTGCAACGGTATTTACAGACTGGTTTTTCAAATAAGGGCCATTACTTGCTACCAATTTATATGTAGGTTAAATACTTTATATGACACATAGTGAAATGGAAAAAGTAATAATACATAATTCCCCCATAATGACTTAAGTCAATAATATAATAAGTAGTTATGATTATAGAGGCAGTATTAAATTTGCCTATGCTTATTTGTTATTGTTTTCTTAAAAATGTCTGATGAATGGTGTTTTGAGTCTCAAGATAATTATACAAATTTCCTGCATTATTCTTCACTTTTTCTTTCAATGGTCATCTCTAGTTCCTATTTGTTTGGTCTTTTCCCAATCTTCACTTTAAATTTTCCACATATTATTATATTTTCTGTTTCCTTTTCATTCAAATATATCATACTCTTTGTACAGTAATAAGTGCTTTTTGAGGATGGTTTTAGGGATATCTGTGTAAATGTTGGAGATATAAATTGTAGTTTTTACCTTTAAGAAAATCACAGTAAAATTTGAAGTACATATATTATTAAAGTGAAACATTGAGAAAAAAAAAATGTGTTGAGGTTAGTGTTAGTTTTGTAAATGTTAAAATATTATGGTTTCAAACTAAAATATTCCCCCAAATTTTCCATGTATATAAGTGGGGCTTCGGGAAGGAGACTGTATCATGGGGGGCCATAATCATCAGGGGATTAATCCACCAATGAGTTCATAACTGAATGTGTTGTTAGGAAATGAGACCTGGACGGATGTGTATCACTGAGGTAAGACCCAGATGGGTATATTCTTGTCTTGAGCTCCTCTTTTCTCATTCTGCTTCCTGGCTGTCATGGGGTGAGCAACTTTCCTCTTCCATCCCCTTCCCATATGCCTTTTTTGCTTAAGATGCAGTCAACTATAGACTGAAATTACTAAATAATAAGCCAAATAAACCTCTTTTCCTTGAATTGGTTGATGTTGGGTATTTTGTCCAGATAATGGAAAAGGGCTAATATGGTACATTGGTACTAGAAAAGTGAGATCATCTCTGTGACCATATGTGACCGTGTGGTGCAGAAACCTTTAGAACTGGTTTGCAAGTGGAGTTTGGAAGTTTGGAGATGCTGATGAATGAAGTTTAGAATGGTCTGAGGAGCACTGACAGGTGATGCTGGTAGGAGCTCAGAAGATCAGAATGTTGATAAGAACACAGTAAAGTCCAACCAGGCTCATGAGGTTTCTGATGTGAAAAAGGACTCTGTTTTAAAGTGAACTTGAGGCCATTCATGTTCCAGTCTGGCAAAGAATATGTCTATTAGTATGATCAATCAATATGGTAAATGTTTAAAGTTTAAATATTTTTATTAGAGTAAAATACATATTGTCATTAATCTCCCTCCAAATACTCCCCCTTACTCAGAACATACTTATCAGATCACTCTTTCTGCTTTTTTGAAGCAGTTATAGAAACTCTCTTTATTGAGTATCTCTAGTTGCATTGATATGGTTGTCCTGAAATTCTGAATCATTCAATGCTATTACCTTTCATGGTCATTTTGACTTTGGGGAAGAGCAAAAAGTGATCTGACATCAAATCTAATGAATATTTTATTTGACAGAAAATTTTATTAATGTTTAATCTATGAGATTCGATTAATATATACAGTAAATGTTTAAACAAAAAATTACTATAAATTGCACATGGGCATTAATCCCCTCAAAATATCCAAGAGCTCCTTCTTTCTTTAAATACAATTATCTGTTCAATCTTGACAATGTGTTTTACTGTAATAATTTTTTTTCTAATGTAATCATTCACCATAGCATTCAATCACTCTTTACCCATTGTGTCCAACTTCTAATACAGTTGACAAACTTATCTGGAGGAGGAAATTTCAAAACAGCCCAATGTTTAGGCTGTAGCTGAGTATTACTGGATGCTTTTGGCCAGATCTATAGTGAGATCCAGGAGTATCATGATTTGAAACAGTAGCAGCCTTGCCTAAAATGAAGTTCTGCTGAAGTTTGGGCCAAGGAAAGTATGGCTGCTAACAAGATTAAAAAGTCAAGTACTTTGCACTTGGACAATAGAAAAGATATCTTGATGACATCACAGGAATTGGCCAGACCTCATCCACCACAGTCTCATGGTTGTAAAAGGATAGATTTCTTTGAAACATTTTACTTTTAAACGAGAGTCCGAGGGCACCTTCTCATTAAGTGCCATCAAGATAAGTATTTCCTCAAGGTGAGCAGTCTAGGAACTCAGAGGCCTCTGCAGCCATGATCCAAAGGGGCCAGACTATTTTAGCTGACAGCAGATCTTAGCATCATTTTTCTGGTTCTGGTGTTTCAAACATGAAGATTGCAAGAGTTATGGTTTCACAGAAACTTCCACTCACATTTTAGAAAGTGGGAATAACAGCAAAAATTTTTGACAGGGTCACAGTCCTTGGAAGGAACCCAAAAGGGGGCAGTAGGAAAAGCTGTGAGAATGAAGCTAAAAATGCAGTGGCGATCATAGCAAGTTGGAGATGCCAGAAACATGGGATGCTTGCTGAGGAATGTCACAGAAAGTGAGTAGAACCAGCTAAAAACAGAGGCCATGAAACTGGAGAAAAACAAAAAAAGCCACAGGACAAGGCCATCAAAGCCCTTTAAATGTACATCTGGCCACAACTTGCCCTGGGTCCGGGACATGAAGCTGCAAGATTCATTGGCTCCCCTGCTAGGTTGGGTCTTTCTTTGGTCTGATTCCTTTCTATTCCCTTGTTTTTCCCTTTTGGTATGGGGATTCTTACAGCTTGCCATGGTATGTTGGAAGTATTTAAATTTCTTTTTGATTTTTTTACAGGGGCTTATGGATAAACGTTTACTTTAATTCTCAGAGGAATTAAGGATATCTGTATAAATGTCAGCGATATAAAATTATACCTTAATTCCTTAATTCCCAGAGGAGACTTTAGACTTGGACTTGTTAAAAATTTGATGACTCTTTGAGATGAACTAAATACATTTTGTATAAAGAGATAGACATGAACTTTTTGAGGGCCAAGGGTGGAATGTCATAGTTTAGGTCCAAAATGTCCCCTAAATGTATGTGTCCAGAGGAGGTGATTTTTGAAGTACAATTGGATCAGGGGATACACTACACACATCAGTGGATTAAACTATTGTTAAGTGCCCAGCTGAATGTGTTGTTAGGATGTGAGACATGATTGGGGTAGGTCACTGAGAGTTTGACCAAGAAGGATATATTCTTGTCCCCACCTATTTCTTTCTCTTTCTGCTTCCTGGCTGTCATAGATTGAGCATCTTTCCTCTGCCATGCCTTTTCAGTGTTCTATTTCTGTTTTAATGCTAGCCAAGGATAGACTGAACTCTGTAAACTATGAGTCAAATAAATCTTTCCTCCTCTAATAGGCAGGGGTCAGGTATTTTATTCCAATGATGGGAAAGTAATTAATGAAACGAACTTCAGATTATAAAGGAAACTGTTAATTCATCACAATTATATAAATTTTGTGTTTTTATTTATGTTCTCAAGTAGCAAAGAAGCCTGCATTACAAGGTATATATATGGGGATTTATGATTTTTATGCCAGTTAAGTTTCTGGAGGAGTTTATCAACCAAAGACTATACCATACTGATGGAACAAGTTATCCCTATATCCTAATGGCTTATAACAACTAAAATATTGTTGTTTTGTTTTATGTTATTATTTTTCTTTTACTTATATATCAATTAATTTGCACCATCTTCTTGCCAGGACCAGGCTGAGGAAAGACCTTCATCTAGAACACACAGCCTTTTGGTAGAAAGGAAAGAGACATAGCAAATGAACAGCTAGCTTTTAATCTTTCAAATGTCACATTGACCAAAGAAAGACATAGAGCCACTCTTGATGTGAATGTCACAGGGAGGATAACCCTTCTATAATTAGAAAGTAAATATTTTAATAGCAATACAAATTGTCACAAAGAAATAACACAAACCTTTAGTTTATAGTGTAAATTTCAGATCCTAAGTAAACCTTTTCTTAAATCGCTCACACTAGCAACACTTATCTTACAAAACACATCTTATTGGCCACCAGAGGAAAGGTCAATGCTGTGTTCTATTGCTTGTATTACCAACTTCCAACAGAATGACTGAAATCTAGGCTTAACACTTGACAAATGAGCAAAACCATGATCAAACTGGAAAAGTACAGAACATTTCCCTGTAACATAATTTTTCCTAAATACTAATTTATCTGTAAATCACAATCTTTCATAAGAAATCTGGATCCTTCTAATCATTCTCACATTATTTTAATGTGACTTTCTCAGATTATATAATCACATGATATTATAATATAATGTATATTGCTTGTTTTTTGTAACTGCTATACTAAAATGTCTGATACATAGAATATTCTTATTAAGTGCTCGCAGAACATATGCATTTCAGAAGTTTTGAACAGACTTTGGAAAGACACAGCAGATATTAGTATCTAAAACTTATATCAAACATTTATTGGTTCAGTCATGAGTTAAACACATACTCAGAGATTGAGAAAATGTACTAATTACTCTCAGTTCAGAACGATAATTTTGTTGGATTCTGTTGTTTTCAGCAGATTCTCTGATTTGTGGTGTCATTTTTGAAAAACTTTACTTTGTAGAAAAATGGAGCGCTATCTTACTCTCTGTTTCTGAATAGTTTCCCAAAAGTTATTGTTTTCCCTTCTCATGCCTTTATTCTTAGTGGCCCCAACCTTACATGGTAACGGTAAGAACAAAAGGGGCAATCTAAGAAGCAACCAAAAGTTCATAGAATGCACAGGAAATTAAGCATTTTCCCAGACTGTGGGTCTTTCTAAATCACCATGAACTCTTAGGAAAGGATTAGAGGAAGCATTGTGGATTTGTAATTAACAGAGCAGTTATAACAAAATGATAAGTGGTGAATCTAAACATGTCTAAACATAGAAAAACTACAACAAAACTTAGAATACAAGATAAAAAATAACACTTATATAGGACTTTTAACATAAATGAAGCTTGCAGGGCTGGAAGTTGCTCTCAATGAGTCAGTGAGTGACAGTGAAAGCTATTATAAGAAATAGTTTCCTTTTTTCAATTAAAAATTAGCCTTAACTTAGTGTCATTTTTTCTAAACTTCAAAATCATTTTGAAAAAAAAAAATTTGAAAATCTGATGGTAATGCTTATTTTAAAACAAGACATGTATACATCTGCACAAAAATGCCTTATCTATATTTATATATTTATATTCTTTTAATTTTTTTTTAGTTTTTTAAAACTTTTTGTTAAAAACTAAAATACAAACATGCACATTACCCTTAGCCTACAGAGTCAGGATAATCAAATCACTGTCTTCCTCTCCCACATCCTGTCCCACCGGATTGTCTTCTATGTACAACACCATTCAGGAAGCTATCACATTCTATGATAACAATAACTTCTGAAGAATTTGCCTGAGGCTATTTTACCCTTGCCTTTTCCCATTGGTAGATTTAGTACAGTCTAAAATAACATTACAAAGCATCACATAGTACATACTGAAATGATTTTTATACTTTCCAAGTATATGATGTTGAATTCCAATACACATAGACAAAAATTTCTTAGTAATTTGAAATATATTTTAATGTTATCCTATTCAGTTGTATTAATTTCCTGATTGAAAATTCCAAAAATGGATATGTCCGCAAGGTTTCTGTTATGTGAGACACCCAAAATAAAAATAAGAGCAAAATAAAAGATAAATAATAGAAAGTATAGAAATAGAAATCTTTCTCAAATAGAAAGGCAACCAAAGATGGAGGGAGGAGGAAGTAGGGGAGGGGAAGGGGATAAAAAGAATTAAGATATGTTATGTACATGCACCAATTCCCTATAATATAGTAAACATTATGTACTGTCAACATGTAGTAATCAATTAAAAAAAAAAAAAAAAAGAGTTGATACTCTTGCAGCACTGCTGAAAAATCCAAGTCCCAAGTCTCCTTGGAGACTCCAGACAAACTCTCAGTTGTAATATCCTGTAAAGATCAAAGAGAAAGTTTTGTATTTCCAAAACATGATGGCTTGTGCTAAATTTCCTCATTCTATAAGAGAGGAAGGGGATGAAAGGAAATTAGACCAAAGCAAATCCAAAACACATGAGAGTAAACATTAAATGCTGCAGTTGCACATCCAGACTGCAGGGCAGGTTGTGGCCAGATGTAAACCAGAGCTCAGGTAGTCCTGGCCCACTACCTTTCTCTCTGCAGCCACATGCTCTCTCTGGGCGGGCTCTGCTCACTGTCCACGCCTTTCCTCAGGGAGAGTTCGGCATTCCACACAGCACTGCTGGGGTCTACATAGTACCACTGACTTCGCTTTTACAGCTTCATTCGCTGCCCTCTTATGGGCTCCTGTCAGGGACTGCAATCCTTTTCATACATGTCTTCCTGGTCTCCTGGCTTTCTCTTGCGATCTGGGTGGAAGTCTATCTGAAATCATTACTCTTGCATTCTGCATGCATTAAAAACATAGCACCATGTGAATGACGACGCAGTGAGCCACCAATTTGAGCAATAGCTGAACCATGACCATGACTACCACAGACTGAGTATACAGAGGGCTGAACTCAGGGATACGCTTCTCTTGGCAGCCCTGAATGAGGAGGTGTCTCAGGGGCGATATCCTGTAAAGAACAAAGAAAAATCTCTTCTCAAATGTATGGGTTTGTACTCTTGAAATTGTTATGGATAGAGTCTTGCTTATTTCTGAGATACCTTCAAGGCATGTTTCTTCTTGACCCCATACAAAGTATTTGGCTTCTTTTAACAGTAATCTTTTGAGCAATCTTGCTATCCTTTGTCTTCATTATTCAGGTCCTTCCTTTCTGGAGAAAGAGCATATTTTTGAAATCATTCAGTTCTACTCTTTGCTCCTGATTCTCATTGTAGGTTGGGCCCAAATCAGCTAACAATTCCCATGCCACAGGCTAAGGGACCCACTGCCTTGACATTTCTCCTGCCACATCAATTAGTCTGCTGCACTTATTTTCAGTCTCCCGTGGTCTCAGGGAACAGGAGTATGTAGACTAATTTTCTGTCAAAGCCTAATTTTCTGTCAAAGCCTGTAGTCCAATTGCCAACAGCATGCTTATTCTCAAGTGAAATACTCTGCAGTTAGCCTTTCCTGTTCGCATTCTTTCAGCATTCTGATCTTCTGAGCTGTGACCAGTATCAGCCAGTAAGTACTGTGCACAACACTTTTGTGATTCTCTAGTCAGCACACTCTGACACTGCAAACTTCTCCAGCAAATCAGTTCCAAAGTGCTTCTAAACCACATCATCAGGTAGTCACAGCAACAGCTCCATAACTGATGCCAGTTAGTCAGATTTGCCATTCCATCACTGGGAAAAAATACACAACACCAACAAATTAAAGGAGAATAGTTGTATTTTGGATCCCAGTTTCTGTGGATTCAGTCCATGCTTGGTTGCCTCCAAGACAAAAAGAGCTTGGCAGAATGGCATGGCAGAGGTAAGCTCTTCAGCACGATGTTCCCAGGAAGTAGAGAGAGAAGGGGGAGTTAGAGATGAGAATTCACTCTTCCAAGTCACCCCTCCCAGGGGCCATCCCTTCCAACCTAGGCCCACCTCCGAATGTGATATTTTGGGATATTTTTATGACTAAACCATAATACTTGCCTAAGTATTACAGCAGTGATGAAGTGCTTCAGTTTTGTTTGTTTATGTTTCACTTTTTCTAATGTACCATTTTATCTGGTCGACTGTTAATTAGCAATTTTTTTTTTTTTTTTTGCTTTCTGGCTTTCAGTACTGTAACTCATCCCTCTCTCTCCTATTTGAGAAATTCCTGATAACCTTATAGATGAGCTCTTTCAATATTACTTTTAAAAATCTCTTTTGTTTTTCACTTATGACATCTTAACTGTAACATGTCTACATGAAGACCACTTTACATTCAATTTTTCAGACTCTTGAAGGTTAATGTCCTTTGTTTGCAGGTTTGGGAAGTTTTGCTCATTATTTATTTCAATATTCTTTCTTTCCTTTTCCCTCTCTCTTCTGCTTCCAAGACTACCATAATGTGTACACTGGTTTTCTGAAAGCATTCTGATCAAAACTATAGGGTTTGTTTATAACTTTTATTTATTTATTTTTTTTTTTTGTTCTCGGTTACTGCTTATCTAATCTGCTCTTTGCCAGTAACATGTGTCTCTAATTTTTTTTCATGTTCCTTTCAATTTTCTTGGTGTCTTCCTACTTGCAGCCATACTCATGTCCTCTAGACTGTCAAAAAATGTTTTTGATGAAAAGAAAACATGTTTCTTCAAGGGTAGCTATAAGAAGATGTAGAAGTCTAATATTGGCTTTCAAAGGAAATTAATTTTCACCTACATGTAGGCAACAGAGTGGGTGCTATTTCCAGAAGAATGTTCTGGCCTTATTTCCAGGTATTGGGAGTCCAGTTCTAGGGAAAGATAAGTTCATACACTTTCCTGTATTTTAAATCATCAAATATCAAAATAAAGGTCCTATAAAGAGTCAGAAAAAGTAACAACATTTTGAAATGTAATGTCTGACTAAATTAAATTTCACATGATTTTATAATTTTGAGAAGCTTTAGCAAATCTTTTTAAAAATTCTATTTGGAAGCATTCTAATTTTCACTCATGTGGGAGATCAAATGGGCAACACATTCCATCTCCCAGAGGAACTGATTTTATATTCTACCTCCAATTATTTGGCTGCTACTTTGTGATATTTTATCTCATATATTTTTCTTCTCCTGGAGTAAACTGGGATGTACTGTTTAGGAAACTTCAGAAGAATTAGAAATATTGTCTCTAAAAGATAACTTCAGGGGAACAAAAATTATGATAAATAATCAAACAGTTGAACACATATTCTTATGGGCTTTCACCTCAATCCTACGAAGATTTCATCTAGTTCTCTGGATCTCAGAGGCAGCTAACAACATTTGGTTCTTCTTGATCCCTAAACAGACAACATCCATCTCGTGTGGTTTGTGTGATATCCTGAAATATCTTTAACTTCTTTTTTTAAAGTAGGATTCAAAACCTGTTTGCTGAAAGATTTCTGTCCAGTAGTCTGTCTTATTTTCCTTTACGTACTGTTTGACACTTTGTATGGTGAAGAGACTTAAAAGTCAGAGATAATAACTTGCTCTTGGACAAAGTTCAAACATATTTATAATAAAGTAACAAGAATAAAATAGCAATAAATACAATAATAAATGTTACGTGTCTTTCTGGAACACAGAATGGGCATAATTGCTGAGCTATGGCAAGTATCAGCCACTATTATAAAACAGTTGTGTTTCCACATATTTTATGCCTTTCCTTTGCAAAACAACATGGTAAGTCATGCTTATATAACTAACATACACACACGCATGCACACACACACATACATTCATAAGCAGCCTACTGATATATTGGTGAATTAAGAAAAATAAAAACTCACATCTTCAACCGAAGTTTACGTCTTCTATCAGCACCTATGAAATTGTGTCAAGTTCACTTTTCATCTTACAGGTAAAAGGCACTAAAGTAATATCAAATCCTCCCTAGTTCTTGACAGTGTTACCAAGCTTCAAACATTATCAAATAAAAGTGAAGCAATATAAAATCCCATTGCATCAATTTTCTGTTTTAGCTTAAATGCAATTAATAAAACATCTAAAAAGTATACAAATAAAGCTAATTTTCTTAAATCAAAAAATATGTAGCTCTTGTAGATAAATGCTACAACATGAAAAAAAAATGTTGTAAAGTTTAATGCCAGCTGGGCTGATGCACTCCTGTAATCCTATCACTTGGGATGCTGAGGCAGGAGTGTTGTCGCAAGTTCAAGGCTAGCCTGAACTACATAGAAAGACCCCATCTCAAAACAAACAAACAAAGAAACAGACCAAAAGTTTGGACAGTTTTGGGCCATAAATTTTTTTCTACTGAAAAAAATAAAATTAACCTATATGCTCATTAAAATATTTTAAAAGTAATTTTACTTAGAAAATATATGTTCCAGATAAGTTTGATCCCCCTCACTGTTAGTAGTCCACCCATTAGCAAATGTACACTGGAGCTATGGTCACAGAAAGCTACTTTCATGGGAGGCTGTGTTTATTAGTAAAATAAAGGGAAATAATTTGTCCTTTTTTTTCCCCCTAATGGACTGCACATCTCACACCACTACTCAAACTGAGATTTTAAGGCCAACATATCATTCAATACATTTTTTCTTAGGTGATTAAAAATAAAAGTAGGAGAACATAAATGCAAATTCAATAGGTAGTGTTTAATTACTGTATTTTGAATATTGATATTTCTGATGGTTGAAGTGCTTAATCCATATTTAAAGAATTCTAAAATGAAAATAAGATATTACTGAAATTTAGTCATTCCAGTTTGTTTTAGACCTACAATGCATTCTAATTTATTTGTAGAAAATATCAAACCCTTGAATTTCACTTTTTCTGTTACATTTATACAGATATCTCAACAAGCTAAACTGTCATGTCAGAAACTCTATCATTCTATAATTTGTATGTTTCCTATGATAAATAGATATCCAATTTCAGTAAATTATTCTACTATGCACAAATTTTGTTGTATTTGTAAACTTAAGATATAGTACTATTCTTTGAAAATTAAGTATTAAAATGGGTAAACAACAAGTCCCTGTCAAACTGTAAATGAATAGATCCACCAATACTTATTTTCAAATTTTCTAGTCAATGAACTTGATATCACAGTCTCTGGACAACAAATTCACTGCCTGCAATAGATATTACTGGAGACAGTAAAGTGGGTTGCAAGGCACTTTTGCCTAAGGTGGACCTAACAGTGCTTCTGGTATTTTTTCATTGTTTTGAAAATATTTTAAAGTACATTAGAAAATGCAGAAATAGAGATGGAAGTTGGAAATCAATACAAACTAAGTGCATTTTTGTATATACAGTTAGATAGTGGAAAGAATTTCACTAAATTAAAGACTACATTGGTTGTGTAAAGAGGTATTACAAAAAGTAGAATCTCTCCACTGTGTGTTCAAGATGAAATAAGGAGCTTAAGAGAGAATGTGATCACCACTTCCTTTTTTCAAAAGTTTTCCTCTAATAACACAAAATTGAAATGAAATGAGTAGCATTGTTTTTTCACAAAATAGTTTACATTTTCATCCAATGTTCTCATATCCCCATGAGTCATAGAAAATATTCTATGTTCGATCTCTGATTGGTTTTCTAGTTACATTATAATAAACAGACTCCAGAGATTAGAAGTCAAAACTCTAGAATTCCTGAGGCTGAGATTAAATATTATGTGTTTTACTTCCAATAAAGAGGAACATACACCATGTATTAAGACACAGAGAGAAACAAATAAAAGTTTTATTTGACTCCCTACTTAAACAAACAGGAAAACAAAACAAAACAAAACCCTCAAAACAAACAAGCAAATTACTACTTGGGAGACTGAGGCAGGTGGAGCAGGAGTTCAAGTCCATAGTAGACCACAAAAGGAGACCCCAGCTCAAAAAAACAAAAATGATCAGCCCAAGTTATAGACTATGATGAGAAACTTAATATAAAACATCCCATGACATCCTGTGCAGGAATTTATTTACCGATGCATTATTACTTTGCTTAGCAATATCAAGAAGGCTGGCTAATTTTAAATTTTTTCTTAGGAAAAATTTTATTAATACATTCTTAAGATTGATTCATTTTCTATAGTTATACACTTATATTTAATATTAAATATTTTGTATTTTCAAATATAGATGACATATAAATTTTATATATACATTGACAAATAAATTACACTGAAATTAAAATTAAGAATTACATTCTGAGTGGATTATCAGAAGCAACCTAGCATGGTGGATAACTAAAATTATGGATAGTATAAACCCTGTAAATATCGTGTTTTGTCCTATGCATGTTCATGTATAATAAAGTTTATGTATTAGTTACAACGAGAGAGTAAAATGAGTAATAAGGTATAATGATTAGAACAATATTCTTCAATGAAATTTGTAGAAAAGTTATCTCTCCTTTTTTTGAAAATATTTTATTGCACTGCACTCACTTCTTTTTCTTGTGAGGAAGTGACGATGAAGCAATGCCTGTGCAGTGAGATGACGTTACTGTAGTTGAATGATGCAGACATCAGGCTTCTACATAGCTCAGGCACTGCGATGCCATCATAGTTGAAAGTAACAGCTGATCTGATACCAAGGTGGCTAGTTGGTGACTAGGACTTATACACAGTATGAATCTGCTGGACAAAGAGATGACTGTCTGTCCTGGCAGGAGGCAACAGGATGGTATAAGATTTTACCACGTGACTCTACTCAGAATGTCATGCAATATAAAACTTATGAATTGCTCATTTATGGAATGTTCCATGTATTATTTTTGGACTGTGATTTATCACATAAGTAGAAACCCAAGAACATGAAACCACTAGTATGAGGGGAATTGTTGTAATAGTCTCCTTATTTGTAAACAGAGGTTTGTTCTAAGAGTATAGCTTCAGTTGTGTATTTGCTGAGTAGCTAATGGCCTGAACCAAAGTAGCTCAAAGGTTTACACATTACAATTCTATGACATGTGTGATACACTATTACGAGTTATAAATAATTTCATCAAATAACATTTGCAAATCTATCTCAGGTGAAGGAAAGTGAATTTTATTTTCCTAAGCAATGCATTACATCACATAATTATCTTCCAGAACATAAAATATTGTCATTTAAAAATTCTCAGTTAACTTTGCTGTAGATTGAATTGTATGACCTTCTCCCCATTCATATGTTGAAATTCTAATCCCAAAAGTTACTTTATATGGATATAAGATCTTTAGGAGGTATCTAAGATTAAATTAGGCCATAAATCTGGAGCTTTAATCCTACATAGCTATAGAATTATAAGAAGTGTAAAATATTCTGTACCTGTCTCTCCTCTAATATTGTTAATTCTCTTCTAAAAACTGAGATTTGCTCTGTAGTTTATATAAGTTGCATTCTGTTATATACAAACTCTTCACAGATTTCTACAATGAAAAACTAAAACTATATCTATTTAAACATCATACAGCATAATAAAACTGACAAAATACTCACACACACACATACACACACACACAAACACACACACATACAAAACCTCCTTTGTAGTTTGAGACCAAGAATGGTTAGCACAATGGCGCAGATTAATTACACAGTCACATAATGTTAATGTGTAAGCTAAAGTCAAGAGATGCACACAAAATGCCATGAATTTTTAGAATCCATTTTTTAAAAAAAACCCTGAAGCCAGATATGGAGACGCATGCTTGTAATCCCAACACTTAGCAGTCTGGAACAGGAAGATGGAGAGTTCGAGGCCAGCGAAACTCTCCCTTTAAACAGAGAGATTCTGCTTCAAACACCCCTCACCACCAAAGGAAAAAAATAAGAAAGAATGCATTTAAAGCAAAAGAGCAGTGTGAATTTGACTCTAGTTTACATTATAGTTGCATTGTGGTGTTTATGATGTTCATTCTTTCCTTAAAAATTGTGTTTCTAGATATATAATTCAGTCTCAACTTGGGAAATAGAGCACACACACATACGAAATGGTTTCTATAATATATATTAAATATACATTATTTATGTATTATTTTAGTTGATATTAATTTAGTGTACTTTTTTATTTTTCCCATTTTCTCTTTTTGTTTAACTTTATCTCATACCAGGTATGCTCAAATGTAGGGTAAATGTTCAACAAACTTTTAAAATTTGATGATAGTATAAGATATGTTGCCACTAACCCTTTTGAAAATACTGCACCACTTCGCATACACTTACCTCATCATTTCGCCAATTTTTGAAGCAGTTCTTCAAGTTCTTTCTTGTCAATATCTTTAGTTGTGCTGTTGTGGGTGTCTTGATGTGCTGAATCAATTCAAAACATTTACGTTCATGCTTAGTTTTACTTTGAGGAAGAAACAGAAGTTGTAAGGTGCCAGCTTCCCTGAATAAAGTGGATGAGGACACAGTAATATTTTTATGACCTTTTCTTTCCATTTGATGGCACTTGGTAAGCAGGTCTCATGCTGTTTTTTTGTTTTGTTTTGTTTGTTTGTTTGGTGCTGGGGATTGAACTCAGGGTCTTGTGCTTGCCAGGCTAGCACTCTAACCTCTGAACTAAATCCCTGGCCATCACCCTTTTCTTATCACACCACTTAAAGACAGTCATGAAAGATTACTTCCAGAACTGCTTCAGAAAGTGGAAAGAAGGATGGAATAAGTGTCTGAATGCAGCAGAAGTATTCTGAGGGGGATAAATGGCAACATGTCTTGTACTTTAATAGATTCTGTCATTTAAACATTCACCATATATTTGAATCATGACTCATATTTTGATTTCATTATACAATTTGAAGATTTCTTTTATTGCTGATTTTGAATTCACAACTTTCTACCATAATCAATATTTTACTAGATTATATTCTTGTCTTTTTTTAAAATATTTTTGTTAGATTTTCCCATAGTTATTTTTTTAAGTTTGTTTCTTAAAAACTTTCTACCACAACTTTCTACCATAATCAATATTTTATTAGATTATATTCTTGTCTTTTTTTAAATATTTTTGTTAGATTTTCCCATAGTTATTTTTTTAAGTTTGTTTCTCATTTTCTGTTTTTCCATTGGATTGATCATTTCTCCTTCTACCTTTCTTATATTGATTGCTTTCTTTAAGTCTCAAAATCATGGATTTATTTGACTCTCATACTTACCAATATTTGGATCTTACCAGTTACAAAATGCATAACTTTGTACAATTTCATAATCCTTCTGGAATTTTCTTCGTGTTATATAAAGATTTCCTAGAACTTCAGGACTCAGTTATTACTGGCAAGCATCATATTTTCCTTCACTCAAGCTTTTTATAAACAACAATAATTAATTCTACTTAGATATCTTTTCATGTATACTTTATATGTCTTACAACGTTCAGTTATTTATCGAAGTATCTGAGTAATCTTGAAACATTTTTCCAGTGTTTATCTCTGTGAGAAATGTTCCATATCTAATATCTTTCATATTTAATTAATAGTTTGGCTTGCTGTGAATATCTTATTTCAAATGTCTTTGTTCTTATATTTCAAATTGCACGAGGACATGTGTGTGCACCAGGTTGTACTTTTATATGTGTTGTTAACTGAGATATTTACTGTCTGTATCATTATTGTACATATCAGGCAATGTGTTCTTTCTCTTAAACATTGCTTAGAGTTTTCTGACTTTGCTATTTTTACGATTTACTATATTTCACTGTATTTCCTGATACTTCTCGTTTGATATTATTTTAATCAGGTGTTGTTCATCTTTTGTATTTCTCTAAAATTCATCTCCTGTATTTATTCAAATATTTTCTTTACTTTTTTTTCCTGCTATCATTTAGTATAGGTCATGAATCTATTTTATATTGATAGCATCTTTTTTTCTCTGTCTCCATGCATAGAAATACATGTATCTCTGTCTTTTCAAATTTTTATGTTACTAATTAGGTTATTTTTCTTGCTGTTCCAATAACATCACTAAGATTTACATGCAGAATGTACTATACTGTCTTTTTGAATAAGTGCTTCTACTTTTCATACGCATTGTTAATTTGATATGTGATTTCATTTTCTTTAAGAGATTACCAAGCAACTGAAAAGTTACAATATGGGAGGGCTTTCTCAGAAAAAAAAAAAAAAAAAGGTAAAACGTGCAGTCTTGCTAGTTTAGGACAATGAGGTTTTGTTTTTCATTCAGTCAAATCGATTATATACTGAACAGTTTTCTTTGTCTTGGCTTCTTTTATCAAAGAGACAAGATGTGTTTGTTGGTGTTCTCTAGGGAAAGCAGAAGGAGAAATGCACAATATTTTTCAGGACCAAGTCTAGAAGTGACTATCAAGTATCGAGTTCCAATTTCTTTAGCCAGAACTCAGGACATGCCTCCACCGCACTGGGGAGATGCAGTGTGCTTCTGTGTGCACACACTGCTCTCTGCTGTGGATGCCCCAGATAGTAATGTGAGTCAGTAGAAAACTGAGGTCAGTCACTCTCTTTGTAAGAAACATCAACTTGAATAAGAAGGGCTCTAGTGAATTTGAGAAATCAGAATCACAATGACTGAAAAACTAATAACTTTAAAAGGTCTTATAAGATAAATGAATCTGATGCTGGAAAAATAAAAGGGGGTGGAGGAAGGAGGGAGAAAGAAGGTAACCGAAATGTGTTCTGTACATGTACTAATCCCCTACAGTGAATGTATTCATTGTATACAGCCAAACATGTGCTAATAAAGGTTAAAACATTTTTAAAAACTAATATTTATCACTCTTGATTGATATTACTTCATAAAGGAAATCCTTTGGTCAAGATTTCACTTCTAAACCCTTAAAGAGAAGTCTCATTTAAGGAAAGAAGTTTTCATAGTAATTATCCATCGACCCTAGATGTTCACAAGAAGATGTAAGGAGGCAGCTAATCTCTGTGATGAGTCTTCATTAACTCCTTCCTTTCAAGGATTTTTGCACAGCATTGGGATCATTTTGCATTTTGTACAAATATTTCTGCAGTGACTTGTCATTAAAAAACTGTCCCAAAGGCAGAAATAGAATTTAAAGTTCATCAGTTGAAGCAGGTTTAAGTGTTTTTAGAAATTTCTTATATATCCTTTGGGTTTATTTTGCTTTTTTCTGGCAGGAGCAGTAATTTTTTAAAAAAACTACACTTAAATACATATACTACATTTTAAAAAATTTGTATTGTATGAATTGATCAACTAAATTTTACATTATATTTAAAGTGTTTAAAGACAACTATTAACAAGTGCTTTTACTTACAGGGAGTTTTGAAAGAAATACACAGGTTTTGGGGATTTAGCTCAGAGGCAGAGCACTTGCCTAGCAACCAAAAGGCCTGAGTTCGATCAGTAGCACCAAAAAAATAAAAAATAAAAATGAAGAAAGAAAAGAAGAGAAATACATGTTTCCAAACATCACTCTTCTTCCTTTAAAAAAAAAAAAAGAAAGAAATGTTGACAACAAATAAAATGTTTAGGTAGATTATAAAAGTGAGAATAAAAAATGATTAATAGATGTAGGTTAAAATTATTATGTTCTATTAAAAATGATTTAGTCCATGATGAACATCTGTTTGGTAATATGCTGTATCCAAATAGAGTAAATTAATAGCATATGAAATTGTAGGGAAATGACACCTTCAGTTTTATTATGAATAGAGCTTTTAAAATGCTATTTGTCACAACCTGTCATTCAGTCATTATATGGCATTATGTAGCATTTAAAAGATATGTACTCTTCATTTTGCAGCTTTTTTAGGACTCTAAAATGTGACTCTTAATGGTTTCTGGTTTTGTGTTCCTTTATTGCCAATATTAGCAAATCCATATGCTTGGACTCAAGCAGGTATTAAAGTCTGGTTATTTGAAATAATGATGTTTACTCTCAACTTCTCGGCCTTAGCAGGTGGTTTAATTTTAGTACATTTCAGAGTTATAATTTCACATCTATTAAAAACATTTACTATGATTGCTGATATTCCATAAAGCTGAACAAAATTTTTATTAAATTTTTACAAAAAGAAAATCTGAGCTTTTTAAATTCTATTCTTTGAAGAGTTATTTTGGGTCCTCAGTGAGGAACTAGGAAAGGGAAATCTTTTTAAACAACTTACAGCTCGGGCATTTATATGATTGTTTCTGTAAAGTACAGGTATTTTGCCTATTACATGATATATAAAGTTTTGAAAGTAAATCTAAACAATAGTGTGTAAAATTAATTTTGGAGGAAAAATATTGTCAAAAATGATTCATAAAATTATGTGCTCATTCAACAATACATTGTGCAGTATGCAGTCATTTACCAAACGTATTGAGCATCTAAAGTGGAACAGATCTTACTTTAGATTATACTGATTGAGGAAAACCTGGTTGTGTAGAGCTTTCATTTAAACAAGGGAGACAAAGTAAGCAAAAGTTATCAAAGTAAATAAGGAATTACATATTATGTTCAAAGATAATTAATAAAATGCAGAAAAAATAGATTAAGATGAGAAAAGTCAAGATGGCTAAACAAGTGTGAGTAGTTAAAATCTGGAAAAAGAAGCTTAGTCTTATGTGGGGTAGGAGACATTTGAGCAGTGGTATGGAAGGTGGGGGAGAGGCCTGAGGTACGTGTGTAATAAGCCTACTCCTGAGAGAGGTCTTCAAAGGCCTCACTATTGAATTGCGCTCCGTGTATCTGAAGACACAGGGCTGCAGAGAAACCTGAGTGGAGAAGTAGTAGGGAATGGGGTCACTAAGCTAAAGAGTGTCTACATTAGGTGCAATCTTAGATGTCATTGTGACACTCTGGCCTTTTTATTTGAAACTTACTACATGATAGATTTTCTGCTAATGATTATTAGTTTGCATTTCTCTAACTTCAAGGAATATTAGTCAAGTAGGACAGAACCAGAAAAAGAGTTTGGGTCACGGCACGGTGTAGTACATGCCATCAGATCCAAGGCCGGAAGTCAGGGGACAACAGAAGGGCACCAGGATCAGACTGAATATTGGTGAATATCCGTTACTGTACCTTGGTTTGTATTTTCTAAGTTTTTACAGTAACAGAATCCATAGTAGGCAATCCTTATTGTACAGTTTCTTTTATTCAACATAATTAACTTGAAAATAACTGTAGTATGTGCATATAAACAATCCATTCTCTTTTAGGCTGAGTTGTATTGTTTGGTGTGGACATATTCTATTTTTCTTATTGCTGTGTCGATGGAGGTTCCAAATGTTACTGCAAAAAAATAAAATTGCTGTGAAATTCAAGTTTTTGGATGAGCATAAACTCCCATTTCTCTTGTTGAAATACCTAAAAGTGGAATAGCTAGTTCATACAACTGGAATATGTTCATCATTTTTTAAAAAATTCTGAAGTAGTGTTTAAGTACTTGTATAGTATTATACTCCCACATTTGGCTCTTTTTTCTACCCTCTTTGTCCTCTTTCCCCTCCTATTTATTTGGTGTTTGTGTTTTTAGGAAACAAATGTTCTTAACTTTAGTTGTGCTAAATTGTTGCTTTTTTCATAGTCTTACTGATGTTATAAAGATCTTTGCCAAAATGAGGCGACAAAAATTTTTATTCCTTGTTTTGTACCAGAGTTTTTATGCTTTCCTATTTTACATTTCAGTGTATGATTCATTTAAGTCAAATTTTATGTCTTGACTCTGCTTTATATCAATTATTTTATCAATATGGAAATTTGATCATTCCAGAGTCTTTTTTGGAAAACACAACCATTTCTCTTTTGAAATAGCTATTCATCTTTGTCAAAAATCAGTTGATCAAAATGTATAGACATTTTCTTTAACTCCTTTCTGTGTCATTAATCTGTATTTTTCACTATGACACCATTACCTCCTTATTTTTATTTCTGTAGCTTTATAATTAACTCCTGGAATTGGGTTCTGTAGCTCCGCCATTTTTGCTCTTTTTCAAATTTATTTCAGGTATTCCAAGTCTTTATTCTTTACATTGATGTTAAAATTAGCTTTGCTAATTCTAACAAAGTCTGCTGTGTTATTTAATTGGCATTGCGTGACATCTCTTGTTCATATAGAGAGAATTGTCATCTTAGAATACTGAATTTTCAGATCCATGAACATCCTATATTTCTTTCTTTTCACTTTTGTTCTGGGGTCCTTAAGAGTTTCATGTTTTTGCTGATGCTGTAAATGTTATTTTTTATTTTGATATTTTGTTCACACATAGCAGGGAGAAATATAAATTTCTTTTATACCGATCTTGATTTATTACAACTTGTCAAACTTCGTCACGGACACAGAAAACTGTATCATCTGTGATTAAAATTTTACTCCTCTCTTTCTAAACAAGACTATTATTTCCCTTTCTTATCACACCAACTAGATATTCTCTTCCATTGTTCATAGAAATTATGGGAGTGTATATCCTCCTATTTCTTCTGTATCTGACAGAGAAACATTCAACTTTTAAACATTACATAACATTAAGATTATTTAGTTGTTTTTGTTTGTGTATTTTGTTTCATAGGGGCTCCTTATAGTGAGGATGTTCTTTTTTACTCAAGTTTGATGGTGTTTTATCAGGAGTGGAATTTATCAAATGATTATAGCTACAGAAATCATCATGTGTAGTTGTCCTTTCTCGTTTTTTTATTTTTTAATTTTCTTTTAAATTTTTTTTACCAAGAACATGTATTGGTACATTGTATACATAAAGATGATATTCGACATGGTTATTTTGTACCTGTACATAATATATCTTGGTTTCCCCACCTCCTCTCCCCACTCTTCCCTATTTGCATCAGGTTTTTTACATTTTTCCATTTTTTCCCTTTCTTCTTTCTTTTTTTTTTTCCCTTCCTTCTTTTCCCCCTTCTCCCTATCTAGTTCTCCTCTCTTTGGAATACTATCTTTCTTTTTACATAATATTTGGTATCCCTCTTGGTCTTTATTTACACTTATGGTTTCTCATATCAGAGAAACAATTCAATGTGTACTCATGAATGTTTGATTTATTTCACTTAAGAGTATGTTCTCAAGGTTCATCCATTTACCTACAAATGTCTCTAGTTTATCCTTTTTTATGGCAGAGTAGTATGCCATTGTGTAGAAAAACCACATCTTCTTTAGCCATTCATTTGTTGTTGGGCATTTAGGTTGTTTCCAAGACTTAGGTATGACAAATTATATTGCTATGAACATGGTTGTGCATGTATCACTCTGGTATGAAGATTCCAATTCTTCTGGGAAGATACCCAGCAGAGGAATAGCTGGGTCAAATGGAACCTCTTGTTGTAGTTTTCTGAGGCATCTCCACACTGATTTCCACAGTGGTTGGACCAGTCTACATTCCCACCAACAGTGGAGGAGGGTTCCTTTTTCCCTGCAGCCCCACCAGCATTTGTTATTGGTTGATTTCTTGATAATAGTTGTTCTTTCTGGGGTGAGATGGAGTCTTAGGGTTGTTTTGATTTGCATCTCTCGAATGACCAATGATGTTGAACACTTTTTCATATATTTATTTGTTATTCTTATTTCTTCATCTGAGAAATGTTTATTCATTTCAGATGCCCATTTTTTGGATAGGATCTTTAAATTTGGGGGCTTTGATTTTTTTTTGAGTTCTTTATATATTCTAGACATTAGACATTTGTCTGAGCAGTTGTTCTTTCATACACTGTAAAATGCTGATACACATACTTCAAAATGTTGAACTAGTCTTTCGTTTCTTAGGAAAACCTAACTTGATTATAAAATATTAACCTTTTTATAAATTTGCGGTTTATTTCACTCGAATGCTTTAAAGCTTTCTAAAGTATTATCTGTAATTTCCTGAAACTCGTGTTGCTCCTTGTTTTGGTATCTAAGTAAAGTTGAACTTGAAGAATGAGTTTGAAAGTATTTTCTCTCCTCCAGTCTTCTGAAGAATTTGTATAGAATTGATACTTCTGAAATATTTGGTAGGATTTCACAGTGAAGCTTCCTGCCTGGAATTTTATGTGTGGAATTGACTTTAATTTGAAATTCACTTTCTTGTTTTTGGTCAATTTACAGCTTCCTTTTTTTTACTTTAGTGAACATCTATAGTTTGTGTATTTCAAGGAATATGGTGCTTTCCTCAATCCTGACATTGCTAAGTCTGGCTAGAAAGTATTTCTTTCTCTTTCAAAGAAGGTCACTTATTTATGTATTTCTACTTTGGGAGGAAGTAAGAGTTCTACAGTATCGATCATTTCCACTTAGTTGGTAATGTTGTTCAAGTCTTCCAATCTTATTAATTTTCTATTTATTCTATAAATTTTGAGAGAAGCATGTTAATTTTTTAATATAATAGGCAATATACCTATTTGTTGCCTAAGACATACATTTTCATTCCATGTATCTTGGAGAAGTGTTATAGAGTCAGTATAAATGTAAATAGCTGTTGGACTTTCTTGATGAATTGAGATTTTTATAATTTTAAAATGATTGACATTAAAGTGTGTAATATATTTTGCCTTAAAACTTAATTGCATCATTTTAGTCTAAACACTGAGGCTTTCTTTTGGTCACCAGTAATATATATTTTTCTTTTATTTTAAGACATATTCATAATAATCCTCATGAATATAAACCTTTTTTTTACTTTAGAAACACCATCATAAATTACATTAAAATATTAGTCCAGGCTGGAAATACCTGTTATGCTAGATCTTTTCTTTGTGTGGTTTTTGTATTTGATATCATTCAAAAATATGTTCAAAGCTGACTTCCTCCAAGAGCTTTTTATGACCATTCAGCCAAAAGACCCCTCCTCAATCACTGCTATCTTTTTAATCTGTTCATTTATTTCAAAATATGTATCACTATTTAAAAACACTGCATGTTTTTTACTTGGGTTTCTGTTGTCTGTCCCTTCCATTAAAATGACTCTCTATTTGTGCTGGAATTTTGTTTGTGCCACCTACTGCTTTAAACCTGATATCTAGAGCTGTTCTCAACTCAGACCCAATACTGAAGAAATGGGGTTACACACGTCAATTCTTTCGATCTCTTACTAGCTCTTCAACATAATAAGAATGAGGATAGTGTTTATTATGTCTTTTTAAAATCCTCAATGTCTACTATATACTCATTTGTTTTATTGCTGCTGAAAAGTTACGAGAAAAGTTAAAAACCATAGCAAAATCTTATAAATTCAGTGCTACAGAACTTTCTAAAATCATACTGCTCAGATATTGAACATTAACTGCATTTTTATTAATTTAAAAATATATCAAAATTTAATTTAAATGAAAATATCGGATGGTAAAGTGACAGAAAATTATACAAGTAAATTATTCCTCAAAGTGAGAATTATATGGGGATTTCTGCTAGAAGCAAAATTCTCAAAGGTCAAACATCTTGAAGCTTAGAAGCAAAAATAAGAGTGTGAGCAGTGCTTCAATTTTCTTTCTTTTATATTTGAAAATAACTTCATTCACACCTTTTCACTTTTTTTAATTCTTTTGACCAAACCCTCTTAAGAGCTACTGGTGATGACAATCATAATACCCTCAAGGGAGAAATTTTATACAGAAAAAAATATTATTTTCAAGTTGATAGGAGCATACTGAGGCTAAAATGTATTTAATGAAGAAAAGCACAAATAAATGGTGTATGTAATAGATTAATTTTACAGTGGTTTTACAGTTTTCAGATAATCTGAAACATCACAAAATAGTAAGCAAGAGCAAATAGACAACAATAATCACAACAAACAGGACAATGAGGGAAAATATACATCCTAAAACTGGCATATGTTCATACTCCATGTATATCCCAAGTGTCAGATGCGTCAACTAGTAACACTGGTAAGACTGAGAACACACACAAACAGGAAAGGAAAGTAGACGATCATGTGGAGTGTTCTGCTATTTCTAAATATGTGTGCGGCTTAATGCATTCATATTTGAAAGAGTGCTAATAGCAAATTCTGACATTTATGGAGATATTAAATAGCCCATTGGCATTTAGCGCCAATCAAACTTTCATCTAGAGTTTTGGTAAATTTCCCTCATTTTCTCTTCCATTGGAACCACGATCAACCTTAGAGGAAGGCAAGACAGAAATTGAAGTTCATGTAACATTTTGCACTCAAAATTATCACTGGCATATGACCTTGCTAAATCTTTTCGCTTTCTTTATTTAATGCCTCCTCTAAGAAATTAGCGGAACTGGAATGTCAATCAGCTGATAGTTCCCTTCCTAATGCTGGGACTTCTCTGATATTCTGATCACCATAAATCCTGTAAGGTTTTTTAAGTTTATATGTCCATAAACCTAAAAGTGCTGCCGTCTCACTTTGGTTAGATTATGATTTTAAAATAAGGTTAGAGTTTTTAATAATGTCACACACAGTAATATATTTTATCATTCTTAGTACTTAGAAGTACAGTGACATAACAATATATTTTAAATTTTATTATATCTATTATCATAAATGACTTCAAGAAAGATCATTCAAAATTATGCATGTATTTACAACTTGTGCAATTAGAGCCTGTGCTAAAAGGTTTCTCTACAATTTGAGTGGTCAAATTGCTGCTGGGAAAAAAACTGTATCAAGCTCATCCTCATGACCTCTTGAGAACCTGAGTAACAACTTTATTTGTATTAGAAAGAAATGAATTTTCTAAGGGATGAGGAATAATTTAAATACTGAGTATTTGAAAGTAATCACTGTTGTTATAATGTGAATATTCTGAAGCAATATAGTCCACTGTGAATATTGTTTGATAAAAAGATGATGTAATCAACTCTCGAGGCTCTACAAATGCATTAAACCTAGTTCTTTGTAATCATCATTTTACTTCAACAACATTCTTCTCATTCTTCTTATTATACTGATGAGGAATTTGAGACTGAAAAAGAAATGGTAGCTTGGACTAAATAACAGAGCTCATGGAAACATAAGCCAAGATATTGAGATTATAGACTGAGTAACAAAAAATGGCTTTACACTTCCTCCACAGAGCTATAAATATGTTACGTGGCTACTTTTAAATATTATTTTGACAAAATTAAAAGAAATCAGATATTTTTATAGGTATATTTACCTAATAAAGAAAGTTTAGCTCATATATAATCTGACTCTATTCATGTAGTAAAATAATTTTGCTAGCAAGTATGCAAAATAACTTGCTAGAGAAATATTAAGTTTTTGAAAATGTATAGGAGCCAAAATATAATTTAACACCGGAGAATGTGTAGATAGTACATTAGGAGGAAGTATTCTACTGAAAGCACACACATTAGATGTTTAATCTTTGTGGCGAGCACAGTAAGATCAGTGGTAAATTTTTAAATATAATAAACACATTCTAACTTGCTTTATGAACAGTAATATCAAATTTTCATCAACACTGTTAAGAATCAAGATCCTGAGATTTTTTTCTAGACTTCAGTATTAATGAAATTTTTCCCAATAAAAATGTTTTCTTGTAGTTCATAAAATGATAAAATTATATAATTTAATAGCATGTAACTTTTTATTTCTTAGTATATTCTTCTTTATACAAAAATAAAAATGAAGCAAGTATACATTTTAAAAGACTCTAAATCTGTGACAAACTTAAAAAAAAACTCGGAACAATAAAGAATATTATTTTAAGTAATCTTTTAATTTTCTGCTTCTATGGTGATAGTATGTTTTCCTACTCAGGACATATATTACAGGTTAGACTTTAAGAAAGCACCATTTTCAAATCTGTTTTTTTCATATGCACCATGCTGATCATGATCTTTCAATATATTCACATTTCTTTGGTGAAAGTTAAATTGATTGATATAGGCAATACCTAGAAGAAAGTAAAATTCAGGTAAAGCACTTTGTTTAATTATGCAACACATTTAAATATGCTTTCTCTAACATTAGCCAGCTCTTCCATCTTGTCATCAAAAATTTGCTCTTGCAAGTTATTTGCAATATAGAAACAAAAAATAAGGATATGGAAAGTGTGAGTAAAGTTGTCCTTTTTGTGCTGAAACTCAAATCCAGGCCTCACGTGTTCCAGGTGAGTTCTTTATGGCTGAGCTGTAACCCCAGGCCTGAATAGGTTGTTATAAACAGTTGAGGTTTAGAGTGATCCAGACAGTCGCCACCTTCAGCAAACTACTCAGGAAATGGTCACAAAAACAACAAATATGTCATCTATCAATTTGCTCATAGCACCAACAGCAGGCTGAAAAACTAGACTTGGAATATGGGTAGACGCTCTTATGGGGAAAAGTCAGTATTTAGGCAAATATATATATATACATATATATATATATATAAATTATAAAGAGTCTTTTCAGCAGAGTTATGGACTTTTTTTTTATTAGATATGGTACTGTTATTGACAAGGCCACTTACAACCTTGAAGAGATAGAAGTTATAATGGAGAAAAATTATGGTAATGCAAATGATTCTTATTAGTAGCCATGTGAATGGATTATTTTCATTAGAAAATATAAATTTCTGTAGGTCAAATTCTCATGTGAAGCAATCCTAACATCTTACTGGCTCTCCATTAACTAATGAGTGATTAAAAATCTTTGAAGCTTGAGTATTTTATATGTGCAGGAAAATCATGGATTTACATTCTTGAAAATGTTTTTTTTTTTTTAATCATAAGCAAGAGAAATAGCCACAATCATCATTAAGTTTGGCACATGTGCAGACTGAATAGTACATTGCTAATAATTGGGGGGTAACATGAAAAATTTAGAATATTTGTATTTAATATTTATTTCTTGCCTGTCATTGCACTATGCAGTATTTAAATAAAGAAATAAAGAAATAAACCTGCTCAAAATAAAATAAAAAGATCTGAGTGCTAAGTAGTAGAGCACTTAGCTAGCAAAAGGGAGAACCTGGGTTCAATCCTCAGTACTGAAGAAGAAAATAAAAATAACTCTTGCTTATTTTGAGTCCCACTTTCTGATGTGTTGATTGCTTTTAACTGCTACTGTTCTCTTTCTTATACTCTATGCCCTTGCAGATTTTTACTTTGCTTTCCTCCTTCCTTTACTGTCATGATATAATCAAATTTAACTGTTCTTTAGAAAAACTGTGAATACCATGTCTTCTTGTATAACTATTATTTAGCACACAGTTTTAGATTCTTTAGTAAATATTTAAAGATATTCAGGCATTCTCATTTAAAAGTCTCCACCCGATTTTAGTTTAGAACGTCTTGAGATATATTTGGTCTCACTTCCATCTTCTGCATATGTGGAGCCCATTTCCCATCACCATTTGCAAATGATACACCTTTTCCTTGGTCATATATCTTTGGTCTCCTTGTTAAAGACCAGGTGGCTGCACCTGTCTTGCGTTGTTTCTGTGTCCATCTTCTACTATGTTCCATTGGTGCACATGTCTGTTTTTGTGCCTGTACCATTCTGTTTTTCAAGAAAATGGAGGAAAGGTGGATGGTGTATTTATCAACTTTTCAGGAACCAGGTTACAAAACATTTCTCCAAGACATGACTTTTGCCGTCACTATTTTACTGAGAAATTCTATATCAAAGCCCCATCATTTTAGTGATATATGATACTAATAAAGCATCATGACGACCCTGGTGATGTGTGTGTGAGTCCTAATAGATCATCACGATGGTGTCTCTGAGGTGATTTACCAGCACAGTACATCACTAGGGTGACACTGCACTGATGTTGAAATACCAGCCAGAATACATCCTTCAGACTTAAAACCCTTATTGTAATAATAAATATTTTATTTTTGTAAATTTATTTTTATGAGAAATGAGTTGAGTACATTCAGGCTGTGTGAAAAGGAATACAAGTAATTCAAAATATTAATTCTATATTTGACATTCCTGGAGAAGAAACTAATTATATAAAAATGATTTAGATGTGGAAATCACATGAACCCTTCAATATTTATGTGAATAGTTCGCTTTAATAATATGATTAAAAATAGTTAAAATTCTTGTCTCAGAGTTCGAATATTTTTCTCCCTTTATAGTACATTAAACATATTCTTCCAAAAAGATGTACACAAAATGTTTATGTTCAAATTTGTTCATCATGATTAACAAAATAGTACTTGAGTATCAAAATATAAATGTCCTTTATCATTATCTTTAACTAATAGATGAATTCATGTGTTCTTTTAACTCTCTAGGAGCTTAAGAACAAACAGAAACACAAAAGAGAAAATTCACGCTTAATTCATTCAAAATAAGTAAAATTTATTTACTTAATTTAGGGCAGAAGGAACACCTCACTTAGACAGTAGGCACAACTTGCCTTTGTTGAAATCAGTGCTGTTCTTATGGTTTATTTTTAACCATTCTGGTGGGTGGTGAGACTTTGCTTGATCCTGGAATTCCATAGCAGTGTGCATAGCAAAACTGTCATCCATGCTATACTGATAAAGAGCTCTACTGGCTGGTGCAATCGTTCTGCCTTTTGAGTGGTATGGATGAAAGAGTAGCTGTAAAAATTGTGTAATTAGGTGATTGCTACAGTACCACTAATTAGCCAATAAGGGAACATGGCAGGCTCAGACTAATTGCTAGAAATGTAAGGAAAGTACTGTATTGGAGAATCTCATTGGTGGTATTTAATCACATATTTGTGTCTCCTGAACTCAAAGTACAGAGTCAAAGGCCAGATACAGATCTTACATCTCGTCCAGCTAAAACTGCCAATTCGAAGCCCAGGAATGTAAGACAGTCATTCATAATTCATTTATAATTCATAAATGAATTATAGTTTATAATGCTAGCAGCACAGGCAGCAATATTTTATGCAGTAGACATGGTACACACAGGTTGGGCTTGAGATGAGTCAGGGAGTAGAAGTAAGCTGCATGAGCAGTTGACTCAGATTCCTTTGTCTCCTTTTCAGCTGAGCCTTATGATCCTGTAAAGCATTCCTACCAACAGCTGAAAGAGACAGAGACAGACCAAGCTTTCTTGAGGGATGGGCTGGACATGGCTGTGAATTGAAAATTGACTATTTGCATTACAATACCACTTCGGTGTATTGACTGACAGTGACAGTGATGAGAGACACTTTGCTTATAGCTCCTGGTTGTCTACTCCATTTAGAAAGAAATACAATGTAAGGTAAGAATAGAATCAGATTTCTAGACAGTAGTAAATGCCTTGACTTAGTACACAGGACTGAAAAGAACAAAATTGAGGAGACCTCAGGAAGAAGTATGTTAATGGACATAATTGCATTGGATTTAAAGTGTGAGAATCTTTTAATATTGCATTGATACCCTTAAGACAGCATTCAGTATACAGAAGCATAAAAAAACAGGCAAGATAATTTGACTGAAAGAGGTCAGACACTAGTTGCATATTGGACATACTGAGAGAATAAGTGAAGGCATCAGAAATTCCAACAATCAATTCTAGCTCCAACATCTAAGGCTCCCGGTCACCCTGTCTTACCAAAATACTGCCACTGACTAGTGGCCAATCTTCCCAAGTGTCCAGTAAATGCTGAGCGATACTAAACCTCTGCGATGGTCCCATACCTTGCAGGAACCAAAAACAACTAAATGGAATATGATTTTTTTTTCATTACAAAATAATACTTCGCACAATTTTCATGCATTTAAGAGTCTGTCCTTTCTAAACACACCATTATCTTGAGAGTTTACAATGTGTCTGAAGGTCAGGCAGACAATGTGCCATGACAGCACTCAGACCAAGGCTGTGGGTCTGTGAGCACAGGAGCCATGGACTGTAACATCCAAAACCTTTCTCTTGGTAAATAGTGTAAATTTCTAAAGTCACAGCGAAGGTAACAACTTGGAAATGAAATCTGAGAGTAGGTTTCCATTCTTTAGAAAGTATAATATGCAAATAAACATTGTATGGTGCTATTTTCCTTATGGATAGACACATGAGTACAGAA
The DNA here is from genome assembly GCA_004026905.1 of Hystrix cristata. NCBI lineage: Eukaryota > Metazoa > Chordata > Mammalia > Rodentia > Hystricidae > Hystrix > Hystrix cristata. Next base: position 138,206 of record PVJO010001397.1, on the reverse strand, counting down.
ACGAAGGATTAATGGTAGATGTGCCTTTGTAAATAAGAACTTCTGTAATGTACTTGTGGGCATAAGGTTTTGCATACTGTACTTCAGATTTTAAGGAGATAAAGGCAATTGGTCTCAGGACAGGGGTTATTTTGCCTAGAGATATAGCAAAATATAGCACTAAACATAAAGTTTTACCTTCAACTTGGTCATTTAGCTATAAATATCTGAGTAAATCAGTAGGCAGAGAAGGTACTATTATGCTTTTAGGACTCATGACATAAAGCACTTCTATTTTTAAAATATGAAGTATCAGTTACCATAATTTATATGTAGATCTTCATTCATCTAGTTGCTTATTCTTATATCAAGTATTTGCCTAAAATTTCTGTGAACTGAATTTTAAGTAGTAAGAATAAAATACCAACTAAGCACACCAAATAATTTTTATAGAGCTTACAGTCTTTGGAGAACGCAACACTACACAAATAGAATTAAAATTAAAATAAAGTTAGTTGTGCTAAGCCTTATGGAGTAAATTAAGTAATGTATTGTGACGCGAGAACTATTTGGAGTGGGGTCATACTTTGCCAGACAACAAATGAAAAAGGCAGGTGCCAGCAATCATTTTGGGATAAGTAATCCAAATGACAGGTTAGTAATTATGGAAGCGTTCAAATGATTATTATTTCTATACATGTGAATTTGTGAATTGTTATAGAAACTTGGTTGAGGAAAGTGAAAGGGAAAATATTAGATGGTATAATATTCTTTTGCATATGGTAAGTGAATAATGGCTATTAATACTATCCATTACCAAATATAAAAGCACTTCTATATGAAAATTCCTTTAAATATTTGTCATTATAAATGTTTTGTCATATTAAAAGTTAAGTCCATTTTAAACTTTTTTTTTAATTTATGAAAGTGGATTGGTAAAATTTAACCACATCTGTGCACTCTACACAATATATTCTTCAGACAAAATTCAGTAATTCTAGAAGCCTTACAAAAAGAGTGGTCTTTTTTCCAATTAAACTATTCAAAATGGAGACCCCTGAATTCTAAATGAACTACCATTGGCAAAGTAATGGAAATAAGAAATTTTAAGAAGTAATACAATTTCTTTGGTTTTGGAAACTTAAGATGACTGCAAGTTTTCTACTCAGAAATATCTAGCAGAAATTTAGAAGCAAGGCGTGCATATCAAGAGCATGTGAGGTGCCTATAATTACGGCCAAAATTCATTTTATTGGAGATATTTTCCACTAGGAAGATTTATTTATGTATAAATTAATAGAAACCACTTCAGAGTATCAAGAGTTGAAGTTATGAAATTGAAAATAATACATTATTGAAAATTCTGTCATTAGAATATACTCTGTAATTACAGGGACATGCTTGAATTTTATATATTTTTTCATGTATTCAGCTAAATATTTGAAAACCTTGCTTACATTTAAGTACCCTTAAGTAAAGCAACTAAAAGCAGGGAAAATGAAAAAGAGGATATCTAGAAGTATTTTTTAAGCAGTGTGCTGTATATATCCAGGCAACCACTGGACAATAAACGATGTCTCTTAGCAGGTACTCACTGTTGAAGCCTTATGTACACTGCAAAAAAAACTGATATTTGAACATGTTGTACATGTGTACATTATATTAAATAGCTATATAGTTTTGTTGGTCAGTTTTTCTTCACTGGGATAAAAATACCTGACCCAAAAAACTTAAAGGAGGAGCAATTTATTTTGGCTCATGGTCTCAGAAATTTAAGTGCGCGATCTGATAGCTCAGATGTAGGGCTTCATACAGACAGAGCATGGACATGACTCTGCACATGGGAAAAAACGTAGACACAGTGTTGCCAGAGTGTATTAAGCTTGGCCTCTAGACCAAATCCCAGTACAGTCCTGAAACCTCATGAAGCTGGGATTTATCACCTACATTTCTTTCAACATTCTGGTCTTCGGAATGCCAACCAAAATTTCCCATCAAGCTCTTGGTTACAGCATTCTAACAATTATCTAGTCTACACCTACAAACATTTAAAGTCTCCTCCTACAAGCTATTTCTGAAAGTTTCTGAACCATAGGATCAGGTACAGTCACAGCAATGACCTGAGTCTTGGTACCGATCTTCCGTATTGGTCAGGTTTCCCTTCACTTAGATGAGGTACCTTACACACCACATTTAGAAGAGGAGTTTATTTGGGATCATGGTATAGAGGTTCCAGTCAGTTATCAGCTGGTTTCACAGCAAAAACATTACGGCAGAGCGGCATGGTGGAACAAAGCTGCTTACTTCATGTGAGCAGAGCAGAGGGGAAGAGGACCAGGAAGAGCTGTACCCTCCAAAAGCGCGCGCCCCTCGTATTCTCCCTCCTCCAGCTGCCTGCCCACCTCCTGACAGCACAGTCAGCTATGAAGATCAGCTGAAAAACCCACACATGTGTACAGTGCTCCCCTGATCCAATCACTTCTTCAGGAATCTCATACTCCAGTCAAGTTGACAATTAAGAGTCACTGATGCAGTAATATCATTCAAATGGAATCATTGAACAGCTACCTTGAGGCATCTTACATTTGAGAAATTTTCAGACTGAAATGGCATGTAAAGAAACATGTGAATTAAGGAGATATTTCAGGAGGAGAAAGCATGGGGATTGCTGTTGGTGTATTAAAACCAATTTCGAGACAAATAAGAAAAAACACATAGTGGCAAATTAAATAAATTGAAGTAAACAAAGACGTTAATGTGCATGTTTCTATTGGGAAATAAAGTACATTTACTAATGGACTATATTTTGAGGTCTATCCTAAAATCACAAGTAATAGGAACTAACATACCTTATCTGTAAAAGTATTCCTGACATCATTGGATAGTTTATCTTGCTTCCATTTTGAGATCCTTGGTCATTTGTGCAAGAAAGCACCCTAAAAAATAATAATCAAATACCAGCTAGTTATGCTTTTCAAAATGCATTTTGTATTTTTAAAAAATTTCTTCTTTGAACATACTCATCTTTATGTAAATTTCTTGTCTTAGAATAATTTATAAGCACATCACCTTCTTTCTAGAAATTAATTTAAAAAATAATTTCCTATCCTGTTATTTTAGTAGCTTTTATTATTGTGTGTGTTAGTAACAATCTTGAAAGTGTGTTATTTAACTTTTAAAAGACTAATTTTTAAATGTTCTTTTGTATTAGTGTATGTCAAATTTAGTATTATATGAGAAACATAACAGGGATGAATTCATATAAAGAGACTCGATGGGAATCTCAAGGTCAAACATTAGGTGTTATTAAGAAAAGAATTGTTCAGAGCTGTCTGTTTTTCAGGTGAATCGCTAGATGCTCCAAACTTGTAAAGGCAGTGAAAAGGGCAAAAGAAAGGTTACTGCTTTCAGACTTTATAGATATTGAGGATCATTTTATTTTTGATGCCTTTTAAAGTTATATTTTATATAAAAATATAATGGTGACTTGTAGTCACCTTTGTTTTTGTTTAATAAGAAACTATTATGCATTTATATATAGGCATATATAAATATGTATAGACATATGCATATATGTTATGCTTTTATGAGTATTGAATTATATGAATTATTCATTTAAAACTAAATAATGGAGAATTAAACCTTATGTACAAGAATATGAAGTCACATCCAGAAATGGCTGATAGGGGGATATAAAAATAGTATTTCAAGCTGAGCATAGCACCACATTTGAATATCAAACAAATAAATTGACATTGCTATACAAATTACTGTGAATTTAAATTGCTTTACTGAGTGTAGATGACACTGTCACCTGGGTAACAAACTTGTAAGTTATACATAAAGAATTCACATCAGAGTTTGGCATCTTTAGTTTTCAATAGTCCTGGTTGTACAAAAGAAAATAATCAAGTTAATTATTTTATTTATAATCCACTACTACAGAATATTGCTTATATGTTTGTGTCATTGTGTATATGTGTGTATCTCAAAGTTATAATTCCTGTATTTACAGGGAAAGTATTTTTTATAGTTAGGTAAAAATTATTTAAAACACGTTCGGCCTCTATAAATTTCTTTCTTATAATAGCCAGTAACTAGCCAGTTACTAACTGAAACCTACTAACTTGTCCTTTTTCAATTTCAAGTCATGTGTCACTGTGACCTTTTAAGAAACAAAAGAACACACTGGGGTTAACAACTTAAATGTTCTTTTGTTTTACAAATACTCTTTTGAGTAGATGTTATAACTTTTCTCATAATAGTAAAGGGTATTTTTCTTATATAGAAATATAATTTAAAGGAGTTAGGGATTTAGCTCAAGTGGTACAGCACTTGCCTAGCAAGTGCAAGTCCCCAAATTTAATTTCCAGTACCATATATATATATATATATATATATATATATATATATATATATATAAATTAAATAAAAATCATGTCTTAAACTCATGTAATAAAACTTGAGGAATAAAAACTATTGGCAGAATGTTGATCTTCTCATAAGAAATTAATGGAAGCAGGATGTAAGAATGGAAGATACAAAAAAAAAAGGAATGGAAGATACAGGAGAAGCAAAGAACTAAAAATAAAATAAAATGAATTTAATAGAGTAGAAATGACATTTTATTTGCAATAATGTCACAATTATATTTTAATGATTCTACTTGTTTGATAAGAAGAAACAGATTTGGTGAACAAAATTCCTTTTAGGTTTTACAAATGAAAGTAAACAATAAAGACTACACTGCATGCGATGTACAAAATAAACATTATTTTGGCACAATGTTGTGTTAAGGGCCTCATATTCTAGATTTATTACATAGAAAAGTCATAATAATTTGAGGTTTTTTATATTTAAATGTAATATTTATTATTAAACCTGAAAGCTTAAAACAGAAGAGGTCCTGTATGGAATGAAGGTGTTAGATGTGCTTGCTATGACATAATTGTGTGTCTTAACTCTGGTTCATCAACCCCCAAATGTTTTATACTTCAACAAGTAATATTAACAGTTTAGGAAATTATCAAGCAATTATTTCTTCAGAAATTGGAAACTGTTTATAAATTAACAATGAAAATTATTCTGTAACTTGTATTTAAGAAATTATCAAAGAAACAAATGCATCTAGTCACAAAATGAGCATTTCATGTCAAACATGAACTGTGACTCCTCTCAAAATATCCTACTGAATTATATTATGTAAAATGGTTCAATTTGTTGTTTTTGCAGAATCAAATTGAAACAGAATTGGATTTTATTCCATTAATTTGCTCAGAGAATATGCATTTTAAAGGAATTATTCTTCCAAAAAGCCAGCTCATTTTAAAATTTAATTACAAATAATAGCCACATAGTCTAAATTTCCATTCTTTTTTGTTTGTTTTTTCTTTGAGAGTTAAGTATACTGTTCTTAAAATGTATTTGAATGACAGTTTGTTTTCCAATGAATTGTTAACAGTCTTTGGAAAATACATTTTGCCACATTTGGCACATTGCTTCTGCTTTAGTCCTTGGCTTTAATTTTTGTCCTTGGTTCAGTGTTACGAAGTTGAGAGGATGTAGACAGTGATTAATATAATCTGGATTCTAATTCCTTGTGGATAGTACTATTTCTGATTCATTGTATTAACTCTTTTCAGAAATATGCAGGTGATTATTTTCTTCCACAACTGAAGTCAAGGTCACCGAAATCCTCATAATGCGTAAATTTCATTTCTGAAATAATATGCATTTTCATGGCATAAAACATATGGCACATAGACTATATACAATAGAGATTATCCATAGCCAGCAAGCAAAATTTGAATTTTATATAAATCATAACTATTTAGTCAAAAAGAGCAGTCATAATTTGTTTGTCCTTAAAAGCACATCACAGAAAATTATGACATCAAGGGGATGCATGAGCTTTATATTTCACCTTAAGTGTTTATTCCTTGATATTATACTTTGGAAAAGTTTTAGAAGTAGAATGTTACCTTTGTAAGTACTAAAAGACAAGTAGCTCATCTATGGTTAACATTGTTTTTTATACTGTAAGATCTTAAAATATGCATATATTAATCCAGTATGCATAGCTTTAGAATCACTATGTAGAATATAGTTCAGCGGCCATTATGTTGACTCTGAGTTTAAATAAAATATTTCTTGCATATTAAATTAAGAAAAAAGCCTCATGAAAAGTTGATAGTATTTCTCAATTAAAGGTCTATAATTAATAGTTATCTAATATAGTTAAAATAATTATGATTCTTATTAATAGAAATCAGAATAAATCCCTATCATGTAGTAAGCGATGAAGGTTTAAGAAGCAGAGTCTTTTACTTGATTGCTGTTCCCTGTACTTGACAATGTATCCCCGAGTTTTTGGTGCCCCAAACTTTTTTTTCAGGGCTGGGTGCTGAGGATTGTAATTAAGGCCTTGCTCTTGCTAGGCAAGTGCTCTACCACTTAAGCTAAATCCCCAAACCCCCTCTGCTCAAATTTTGATAGTTGACAAATATATCGAGATCTTTTCTTCGCATCAAACATCAGTATTCGAATGTCCTTATCCTCTCTTTTTAAGTCAGATAATAAAGGTAAATTATTAGAGAAATGTTCTTCTTCAAATGGTAACCTAAACTGTAATTGTTTGAACTATTGAGCTAAACTTTTCATAAGAATTTAAAGACAGAATTTACCATAGTTTCATTTCAATGAACACAGAATTAAAATACATTTTTGAAAGAAAAGTCAATTTTTTGCTAAAAGGTGTGATAGCATATCTGAAACATCTCAGTAAAAATATGACTGGACTGGGAGATGTATGAGAACATAGTTTTTGAAATTGAGATTGTGTCAGAAAATTCAGGATATATAGTCAACAAACTAAGAATGATGGAGACATGAAAGGGCGTCTAACAAAGCAGAGAGATGTTCATAAAAACACACACAATGTACTACATTTTTTATCTCAGTGCTAGATCTTTAAACATTTCCATCATGGTGATTAACTTCAAGAATTGATTCAGTAATAACTTTTGCTAGTTTTTGGGCGCAAGACTAATATCTCTTCTCAAATATCGAAACACCTCAAGGAAAAAATTTGTCACATAAAAATTCAAAATTATTTTATCTGTAACAGTTTAATTCAGTATTCAGAGATTATAATACCTGTTTTTGTGTCTTATTCAAAATTTTAACAAACCTCAAAATTAACAATACTTAACAAATATTAGAAGTAGCAATATTTCCCAAATTGAGGTTCATAACCGCCCGGAATATTATCTTGGCCCCTTGAGGCAACTGAGAGTTTTTTCACTGTACAAGCAGAGAAAGCTGAAGTGTAACTGAGCCCACGCATGACACATAGAAATATAAGCATGAGTAGGTTAAATAAATCTGTAGAACAGCAGCCAGTACTACATCAATGTTTTGAGTAATATTTTATTACAGCAAAACCACACATTAATATCATAGTTTTAAAATATATTTCATTGGTTTTATTGTATGGGTCATTTTTAACTAAAATTTTTGTATCATTTTGCTTTTTGGAAAAAGTTTAAGCAATGGTTTAAGCAATAAATACATTCCCTTTTATGTGGACAATCTAAATTGTATTATAAATGCTTTCTACTTGAACATCTAGAAAATACGATTTTCTTGAAGTGTTAGCAAATAATATGTAAATGAAAAAAGTGTCTAAAAAGAAAAGGGTATATCTTAATGCAATAAAAGTATTTTCTATGTCAATATAGTTGTCATATGCAGCATCTGCCCCCCCCCCCAAAAAAAATGTATACTCACTTCAGCATTCGCCATACTCATACATGTCTGGAAGATAATGGCCGCCACTGTGAGCACCTCTTGTAATTGTAGAAGCCAAAGGGAACTTGTATTAATCTAATGATGTCTCAATAAATTTAGTGTTAAAATATTTATTCAAGTTTTTCTTTTCCTGATGTTTGGAGGAGGTTTGGCGGAGGGCAGGTTCTGTATTTGATATTAGGTATCATACTAGTTTAACAGATTTAAAAATTATTATGATTCCAGACTCTCAGATTTATTTTTCTATATATTAAAATGCAAATTATTTACTTTATAGCTTATTACTAACTTTTTTTTTTTCTATAAGAAATCTCCTGTAAACATTTTTCAACAAATTTGATATTCTTTTTGTTAGGTCAAAGACGATAACTACCAGCAAGCAAATTTAAAGTGAACTTTTTACTGCTCGGGTGATGTTATACCTGGGTCTTGACTCCTGGAACCAGTCGGGCCCCACCCAGAGGTGTTTAGTGATGTACTGTACACAGGGGTTCTTTGCTTAGCTGGTGTGGGTAAGGATAATTTGGCAGAAAGGGACAGAGGGTCGCCTGGTAAGTTGAGCTAAATTCTGTTTTACTAAATCTCTGTTTTTTTTCTGAAATGGTGTCACCATTCAAGGTTGAGTTGAATTTTACTTCCCGAGATTAGGTTTTTATCTCTTGGAAATGCTGTGTACTGTCTGCACGGAAGGGCAGGCTGCATTCTCTCCTCACATCTTTTTAAAGTTATTGGCAAAATCTCAGAATAAGAGTGTGTAGAGGATATACCTTAAAGAAATGGAAACATTTAAAAATAAGGACCTTAACCTTATGTTATAGTGATCAAACATGGTATCAAAGTCGAAGTCCTTATAAATCCTGGACAATACAGTTGAGCTTAAAGTTTAATTTCTTCATATCCCTTCATATATTATGTTTATTTTCAATTACCTATTAAAAATCAGAGTTAGAGAAGATAGAAAAATACTGAGAGTAAACAAAATAGTTTCCTAATCTCAGGCAAATAGAATTTATTGTAATAAAATTAATTCAAGGGAAATAAAGTAGACATTACTGGTTTATAAGAAGAGCAGAGGAATTAATATAGTTTCACCAACCTAATAAAAATTTGTATGGTTGTAACAGGCCTGTGAAACACTGTACTACTTATCTACTAAGCATTACTGGAAAGATAAAAGTGAAAGAAGGCTGTTTTAAATTAAGGTGTATAATCTTGTATCTTTCTAGATTTGAAAACCAATGCACTACTACTTAAGCACAATGAAGGAATGAAAAATAATTTATAACAAAAAGAACTAAAGAAAATAGTGAAGGAGCCAAAAAATTATAAATAACTTTAAATATGTGCAACAATACTGAGGTCTCTATTTATTTTTCTAATGTATTGAAAGTCAAAATAAGTTATAGCTTTCAGTCCAAGAAAGAAAAAGAAATCTCAGATTTAATAATATTTGATACATACCAATATGATCTATATATTAGTACATATACCACAGAGTGCTTGTTGAATAAAGGATTAAAAACTTGCAAAGTCCTGGCAAAATTATTTGTACCATATAGTTCTCAGTAAGATTTCTCACCTCCTCTTTATTTCTCCCCCTCCTTTCTCCAACTCAATACTCTCCTGGTACATGCCAAATAATCTTATTTACTATCACTACAAACAATCAATGGGAATATTTTATGCTATATTGTATAAATGTATGGGTTCCTAAAACTTTGAAGACTGGCTTACCTGAAAGCATGTACAAAAGAAAAACACTATAGGAAGAGAAATAGTAAACCCTGATTTATTGATACAGAGATCAACGTATCATGCAGCTTATTATGTGATTGCATTTTTTTCCAAAGTGCTTTTAAAAGGATTGATTTTTTTCACATATTTAACATTGCTTTAGTGACATAAAAATGGTAACGATTTGAGAGTACAATAAACATGGGAATAGTGCAGTGGTTATTAGTCTCGAAGAAAACTAGGTTTTAGACAATATGACAAAAGTTAAAGCCATCACAATGAGTCAACAAGATAGAAGATATGGATATACGAAAGAAGTATCTGATTGTATGTTCGTAGTGCAAACTAAGTTTAAAATGTAAATACAGTGTACCTTGGTCATTAGTGGGTTCCAAGAGGTGCAAAAGAGGGGCTGGGGATTTTGGTCAGTGGTTAGAGCACTTGCTTCACAAGCACAAGGCCCTGAGTTCAATCCCCAGCACCAAAAAAAAAAAAAAAAAAAAAAAAAAAAAAAAAAAAAAAAAAAAAAAAGATTATCTATAATGATGAGTGCCAAAGAAATCATTTTGGCCAGAAATGGAACAGAGTCATAGGCAATAAACAAGACAAGTTTTACCTTGTGCAGTGAGAATCAAAACACAGACGACAACAAAATTTTCACATTGAAATGCAGTCAATACCAAACTCCACAGTTTCAAAGCAGGCAAGTACCAGAGTAAGACTATAATATACATTTTGCTGAGCATCTCATGTTGCTGAACTAATCTTACTTCACTGTTTCAAATGGTCTCCTTTAGTTTTTCCTTTAACCACTTTTCTAATCTCCTATTTAACTAATAGAAAACATATGATGTAAGTTTCAGATGTTACAGGAAGGATACTATAGTACGCAGCAGGAAGATCTGTAGCTTCTGATCTAATGAAGGTCATGGCTACGTAAATGCCCAGCTATATAGTAGGTGATGCCTAGAGGTGGGGACAAAGGGCCTAGAGCATCCAGGCGATGCAACTAGTTCAATCAGAAGGTGAAAATATGGTAACAGGGAAAAGATAGGAAAAAAAAATTCAACAGTGAGGTATGAAAAAACTGGTAGCTACCGAGTAACAAATAAATAGGGTGTTCTGGGAAGTGACAAAAAAAAAAAAAAAAAAAAAAAAAAAAAAAAAAAAAAAAAAAAAAAAAAAAAAAAAAAAACCATGAGCCATGAAAAAAAAAAAAAGTACATATGTTACTTTAATGAATTTAATGAGTTACTTTAATGAGTTGAACCTATTGAGAAGAATGATAATTTTTCCCTCTCAATTTCTAATGTTACACAATCTGTTTGCTCTTTCACATACTAGGCTCTATAATTGCTTCAGACTTAGAAACAAAGTGTTTATAATTAGGAGATACTATGGGTCAGGCAAAGAGATTCAGTGCTTTCCACATGTGTTATGGTGAAATCTGAACTCATTGAAAGTTGATCCTGCTTATTTTATGCTGTAGACTCTGGGAGTTTAGAAATGATTATCCTGCCTGATAATCATTTATGTGAACTTGTACCTTTCACTACTTTTTAATATTGCATAAATGTCTATTTACATCTGTCTTAATTACCTTTCGCATTGCCAAGACAAAATACCAAGCACTTAAAGTTGAAGGAGGAAAGATTTATTTAGCTCACAGTTTGTAGAGGTTTCAAGGCATGATCAGCTGGCATGGCAGAGGAGCATCATGGAGGAGAAACAATTCACAGCATGGTGAGGCAGGCAGAAGGCAGTAAGCAGCAAGAGTAGCAGCAGCCATCCCGCCTCTCCCTTTCATCCCATCCAGCCTTTTGGGTGGTGCCAACCGCACCCAGGATGGATCTTCTGTTATCCACCTCTCTAATCCCAGCATCGCAGCCTTAATTCTGGGTTCATACCCTAATCCAGCCACCTTCAAAACTCCCCATGTAGGACATATGAGGCTTTGGGGGGACATCCAGATATAAGCCATAAAACTCATTCTCTAGGCTGAGAGTTTTGAGAAGTGTAGACTAAGTCTCATTTTTATTATCATTATTAATTCTCAGAGATGTTGAATAACACAAAGAACTGTGAAATAAAATGGCTATCAGGGCCAAGCACAAAAGAAGTTAGTGGCCCAAACTGACAATAAACAGTGAATGACGGAGGTGTCCATAAATGTGTAAGAGAGATTTTTGTTCACTTTTCTATAAAGTAATAAAAACGTTTTGAAAACAAGTACACATAATTTAAGACTTTATTTGAAACTATCTGGGACAACCACTGACTAAACAAACACATATTTTGAAATCATATTTGGAATAATTCTTTGGTTCTGTATAAGAAAAAGCACATAAATTCTAACCAAAATTAAATAATTTAAAATAAATGAAAATGTGATTGTGAAAACTAGTATCTTGCTACAAAGGCAGATTTTCTATGTATTCTGTGAGATGCAGTAGAATGCACACAGAATTGTTTAAAAGGTGAATGCAGTTTTGATTCAGTGAGTCCCCATTTCAATTACTCCAATGGTACCCAGTGAAATTTAAGAGCAGCAAGACTATTAAACTCTACAAAAAGAGGTATGGTAGATGAACAAAAGGACCTGAAAGTGAGCATTTCTACATATATGTTTTAATAGTAAGTTAAAACTTGTTTCTACAACACTATATACTAAGAAAATGAGTGATTATGTGAAGCCAAAATTTTATTTCCCACAGAAACTTAAGAAGTTATAGGAATAGTAGGAATAAGAAAGGAACTGCGGTAAACTTTAACATAGAAAGGTAAAAACTATTTATAGGTATGCAGTTGTTACATTGGGAAAAATATAGCTCTGCCAGTTTTGTTAGATCTATCATTCAGTTGGTCCCAAATCTTTCACTTACAATAGTACAGTTAGAAACAAAGAAGCTGAGTGACCCACTCCCTTCCCCAAAAGCTCAACTATAAATATAAACGTTTTAAAGATTATCTATACTTACATGTTCTTAGAGGAGGAACAAAACATAATAACTAAAAGTAATTGTTAACTAAGTAATTGGCCTGTCCGAGGGGGTGGGGTTCTGATGCCAGTGAGAAACTCAGTGGGAGGCACCTAGTAGTCAGACACAGCTGACCTTTAAATCCAAGGAGCCTGAGTTAGTGTGCCTGCCTTTCACACGCTATACCCTTTTTGCTCTCCACGCATGTGTGCCTTCTGGCCCTTTCGCTCTTCGCCCCTACCTTTTTCCCTGTCCCTTATCCTCGCTGCCACTTTCCCGGAGATCTCCAATAAGCGGAGTTACCTTCTGCCTACTGTGGAATGGGTGTCTGGAATTCTTTCCTCGTCATGTAGAAGAACCTGGACTATTTCTGGCCCACTCAACTGTAACAGTAGGAAATATTCTGATTTAAAGATAGTCGAGCTATTATATTTACGTGTATGTTTGTGTGTATGTGTTTGTTTGTATGAGAAGAATGCTCTAGCCAATAGTAAATGTTTAATAATTACTTATTTAAGTAAAACATTTTCATGAGAATGTATTGTATTTTTACATATTCTGAGCTAAATAAAAAAGTAAAATAATAATTTGGAAACATTTCATGATCCCATTCATTCCTCCCATGTAACAATTTTAGATTGTTGCTTATCATTTGTTTTAGATTGAAATTAGAAAAGCAAATGATAAATAGACCTGGAAAACAAAAGTCACATGGCACCTTCTGATGTGTGTATAGGGCTTTCACAGAGTCATGAGAAAAGCAGGCTTTAGTGTTACTACAAATGTCTTTTTAAAAGGTGGCTGACACTGTCAGGAGTAGTAGTTGAGAAATCTATGTAATCTTGTTTGATGTCAAATCCAAGGGCAAAGCACTGACTTCCTCGCCTAGAGCAGGTCTGTTATGTGAATAGCAGGTTTCCATTTCTAGATCTATCCCTTAGGGAATTATTGAGTGAATACTCAAAGACAATAAAGAAAAAATCCAGCTAAATGCAAATATTACACAACTGATAGGTTATTTCTGTTGTTTTTGATATGGGAAAATTTACTAAGGGAAATCCCTAAACTGTCACTTATAAAATTTACATGGAATCGGAGAATGAAAAAACACTGTAGAAGTCTAGACTGCAATAAAAAATAAGACCATAAGAGATTGAAATGGGAAGTCTTTATAAATTTTATAGAATTTCTGAGGAGAATCAGTGCTGAGAATTTGCCATTGACAACCTAAGCATATCTGAATCAAAATCTAATAAAGTAAAACAAACTTAAGAAATAAATTAATCGAATCTTTAATTATATGAATCAGGAAAACTGCTATAAAATTAAGTTTCATAAAATGCATTTTAAAAGCTGCACAATTAGAAAATTTGAAATAAAGATATGTAACTTTTCTGTATTTATTCTCCAACTTATAAAAAGTTTTCTAGACTTTTTAAAAAAGGCTTACATGTATTTGCACAATGCCTCTGGCTGCTATTTTGAAACTCAAATCATTTTCTCTTTACCATTGCTCATTGTCTTCTGTCAGAAAATATCTATAACCAGATATCTGAAAAAATGTTAAAAACATAACAAATCAAGAAGATAATAAAAGGCAAAGCAAATGGCCAATGTAGACAACCATACAAAAACAGCAAGCTTAGGAAAAGAATGTTATATATTTCAGAGTGTCAAAATAGTCTGTTCAATGAATAATACAACAAATGTGAAATCTATAATGTCAACTAGAGATGGAGGCTGGGAATATTACAGAGTGACATTACTGTAATTAAGGAATGAAAAAAATAGCCACATTTCAGGACATAACAAAGTACACCATCTGGGCTTGCCAACTATAAATATTAAATATGGAAAAAAGGGACCAACAAAGCTAATATAAGCATCAAGTCATTTTGCAAATTCATAAAAAATCAAAGGAAATCAAAGAATCATTATAGCCTCTAAATGCTTCTAAGGGTAATTTGTTGATAAAAAGGAGTTGGCATCACTTCATAATTTACAAAGGAAGATAGAAGACAGATGTCAGAAGCAGATGTACTCTTCCCAGAAAGGGTAAGAAGGAATGCTGAAGCAAATCAGGATCATTTGCAAAATAGAGATCAAATCAACTGGAAAAAAAATTATAAAGTCTAAAAAAACATTAGTTTCTCAGCACTGACTTAATCATCCTATCATAGTGATTCAAGTCTCTGGGTCATATCTTCTCAAATTTGGACGTGGCATAAATTGAATAGACAAGTTTTGATATCTTCTTAGATACATAGCTATGTCAAACCAGGAAAACATAGTGAAATTAAAGAAAACTAAATCCAGAGACTTCAAAACAATAGAATCTACAAAATGTACAGGTGTTCACAAAAGACAGTGTTGATAAATTCTCCCCAAGGCAATGGAAAATAAGTGATTCTTTTACCATCAATCAGCCATCAATTTCAATATTCACCAACCATTTATGTACAAACACTGAAAATGCTATTCTAATTATAGCTTCAGACGGAGTGGAGTTGAGGGTTTCTTAGAGGTCAGAGGCATCATAAAAGGAAAATTAATTTCAAATAAGACCTCTTTAGCAGATTTGAACAAACATTGGATCTGAAGCATTAGTTATATAAATGTATGAATTAAAATTCTATTTATCTAATTATCTTCTGAGTACATCAAAGTAAGAATAAGATTAGAGCAATTACACTTTCTATTTCCAACTATCCCATATATGTGTGTGCTTAATAAACATTATACTTAGTGTATATGTATACATAGATTCATTTTTGTAGTCACATATATGTATATGCATATATATCTACATATATAATGTATGCTGTATATCCATGTGTGTAAGGAAACTAACTAAAAACTCTAGCTTATACTGAGCAATGGGACTGATTATATACATATGTATATGATGACTACTTGTAGCTAACAATGATCTGAGACCCAATAGTAGAATTTGCCACAATTTAACCCTATAAAGTAATAACAATCTCCATATTTGAAAAATTATTCTGTTCTTATATGCTTGGCTTTCAGCACTTACCAATGAAACAAAAAATAAAACTATGAAAGATTTTAACAACTGTCAATATTGATCACAAATGCTCTCTGTCTTACTGGCCCCAGTGAGCTTTATCTTTTAGGACCAGCTGTTCAAATCCAGTCTATACTGCTTAGTTCTCTCTAGAAAGATAAGTTCAAACAGATCTTCTACCTCTTGGAATCTGCAAAACATTTATTGTCAATAACGTCCTCTCTAAACAAATGTTGTGAAAAAGCCAAGTGGCTTAAAAGAAAATTCTGTGTTAATTAAACCAATTGAATTAATCCAGTAATTTTGTTGTTAGTTTACTGTCCACTTATTTTATGGAAAGAGGTTTATTTGAAGCATACTCTAAATTATACTTAATAGAAGCCCAAATTACTATGTATTATTATGGATCTACATTTCAAACAGGTGGATTTATTGAGCTATTTCTACTCCAAGAATACTTAATTAGTACCACTATCAAGTTTATAACAAACACAAGGCTTAGCTGTGGTAAGTTACAAGCTAGGGTTTTGTGAACTTTCAATAGAATGACCAGATGCCAAATTTCATAAATGCATACTAAAAGAACCAGATGAAAGCAGAAAGACTAGTAGGAATCCATGTCCATATGTGTAGTTGGTGACAAACAGTCAAGTTTGATATGAGCAAATGAAATAGCGCACATATTTCATCCTTTCCCTTAGGGTTAGATGGCCCCTAACAGCACTATCTTCATGTCTGTTCAGATTTTTACTTGCAAACATGCACATGTGAACATATGCAGGCATCTAAAGCACATGAACATACAGTTAAGTGCAACTCATCATGAACACTAATGATTCTTTTTTTTTTTTTTTTTTGGCATCAAAATCGTCCATGAGTGTTGTTATTGGCTCAGGATTGATATAACTAAGAAATATTATTTTTTAAACTATAAAATTACATTAGCCAACATCTTAAAATATTTTTGTCTTTAGCTAAAAAAATCTGATTAAAAAAGAAGATAGTGACATGCACAAGATGGAGATGTTCACAAGTTATAAATCTATATATGTTTCGTGTATCTGTGGGATTGAAGGTAAAAAATACAAGTAGGAGACCTGCAATGAGAAGGTCTCTTTGCCTGTTGGATGAAGATGTAAATGTGCCTTTTAAGAGAAGTAAAGATAGATTTTTTATAAATGTATTCTGTGTAGCCAAAGTAGGGTTAACTTACGCAAGTGCCTTTGAGAAATGCTTTAGATAAATGGTATGGAGCATCAACATCATCTTTTAAACAAAGTCATTTTGTCCAGACACTTAAATGTGTTAAGTGTCACTGGGTGTTACGCCGGTAACCTGGGAGTGTAAAAGGGCAATAACAATTTGAGAAACATGTTGGGGATCATTTTCTTTCTATTTAGAATCAAAGAGAGTAATTTGAGAAGCACGTAACCGTCTAAGAAATTTTCTACCATGGATAGAATAACCAATAAGCCTGTAGTGACCTCCCAAAAATATTGTCCCTGGATAAATATCTGACCGTATGACACACATAGTTTTAATTTCTTTCCCTAAAGGTGTTTTAAAAAGTCAAACCTGCATCCATTAACTTAAATGGATGCATTCAGGGGCCCTGATCTTTCCATCTGCCTCCATCACTCCCATCAATACTTCTCCAAAGATTTTCTTACTCCTTCCAGAAGAAAATCTAGAAAATAGAAAATTGCTACCCCCACTTCCACACAAGGCCATGAGATGAAGTGTAAAAATGACTATTCTTTTAATGAGAATTTTGGAGGAGGAGAATGGTGGTGATAAATTTTGGGCATCCGAATTTGAACTCCTTTAGAAAGAGTTACTGTCCATATTTAACATGACCATTTTTAGGTTTCAGGCATACAATGTGAATAAATGTGCTTGCTATTAGGAATAGTGATCCAAACTACGCACAAAGATGGTTCAGGGGACTAGAAGCTAAAGAAATTGCAAAGAGCACATAGATCCACACAAGCCACACTGGAGCGGCAAGAGGTGGCAATGAAGTTAGTTTTCTGAGATATACAACATGACAGTTTGATATACTTATATGTAGAGAAATGATTATTACAATTGTGCAAGCTAACCTATCTAGGAATGTGTATGTTGTTTGTTTTTACTGAATGATATAGTCAATTTGGAGTTAGCCCCACCCTGATTTCCATAAAACATGCTGCATCTCTAGAGTGTAAGGTGAAAGTGGTACCAAGTTGTGAACTGATGTATCCATATTTTAAGAATGAACTCTTGTCTCTTGCTGAGTTCTAGCCCTGTGGGAACGTGTGATCTGAATCACTAACAATCAAGTGACATGTTGTTAAATTGATCTTTTCCTAAACCAGAAGCCCTAATTGTACTTAATGCTTCAATAATGTAGTTCAGAAGCAACTTAGGAATGACAAAATGATTGTTATATACACAATTCTTTGATATGATTTAGCTGACATAAATACAGTGCAATGGAAGGAATGACAAAATAATTGGCAAGCTGTTTTTTAAAATGTGAATTATTATGTTCAGTTGGGTGTCCATTAAAAGTCGATTCTAAATTCAAACTCTTGTTATTACAAATTACTTCAAGAATTTAAAAAGTCATTTCATTTCTGAATATCCTTGAAAATATGGGTACTTTACACAACTTTTAATGTATTTTTCTAGTTCTTATTTTCTCAATGTCCAACAGGTTTATTATTTGCTTACTTTAATGATGAGAGAAAATTAAAAGTAAATTTACAGTTTATTAATAACACAAACAAGTATTTCTTCAGTAATCACTAATATGGATATGACATTTTAGTTCAAAGATATTTTCTTCAATTTTTGAAGATAATTCTATTACCAGTCTATTGAGTATGCTTTGAAAATAATTTATCTTCATTACTTATTGATTAGAATTTCTTTGTTTTAGATAATGTACATCTCATTTTATTTTCAAAAAGTATTTTGTGTTATACTCATCATGCCTCTTTCACTGAAAATTCTTTTTTCTTGAAATATAAAAAAAGATGAATACTTATTATAACTTCAAATACAATAATGCTTTTTTACTTTTCTATCCTTGTGGTATAGATAATAAATCATTTCCTTCCAGGTTCCCAGCTTTATTAAGATTCTGTTTTGCTTGTACATGAGATAACTTCATAGTCCAGCCACTGTGAAACTTCTGTTTCCAGATCACTCATGCCAGTGCTAATACACTGCATTCACAAGAGTTTCTTATTCTTTTTTCATTATTTTCTTGTGAGGTTCTTTTATATTTAAAATTGAAATTATTTTACTCCCTCCTGCATTTCTGTATATTTCTAGTGAGGATAAGACAAAATCAGTTAAGTCCGTTTACCATATAAATATTTATTCTTTTGCTTTTCTGAAATGTAAATTTCTAAAATATAAAACATTTAGATTCCTTTCTAATAAAAAATTTTAAAAAATTAAAATATGTATATACATATAATCTGGGAATCCATTACTTCTGGTCATGCTATTTTCTGGTCAGTTAAGTTTAAAGAATTGTCGGCTTTTCTCTCTAGTATTCCCAGTCAATTGATGGTGTCTTTTTCTTTTTAAATACCCTTTAACCCACTGCTTTGGAAGGACAAGGAAACTTCTTAAAATTCTGCTTGGGTTCTCAGGAAATGTCATTCATTTGGCAGGGCTCCCAATACACAGCACAGCTTGATCCCCTGCACAGTCCCCAGAACAGCCAGTCCTGACACTAGGAAGCTCTTTCAATGACAAGCATTCATTTATCTGAACTTATTCTGAACTGAGAGAGAGAGAGAGACAGAGAGAGACAGAGAGAGACAGAGACAGAGAGTGCGGCAGAGAGAGAGAAAGATTCTGCTTTGAGAGGCACATTCTGATGCCTTTGCATCTAGTCCGTATTTCTTTGCTAAGAGTTTCATCCAATAGAATGGTTTTAAGGGAGTTCCTTTTCTTTATATTTTATTAGGAGTCCTGGAATATCCCAGGGAAAATGATTTTAAACGAATTTTGACAGTGTTCTTGTTTGGGAGTTGGCATTTAACGATGTTTAATTGTAAAGCAGAACTTAAAGTTCACTTTTATTTAACTTCTATTTAGAAAAGGGAAAAGACAAAAGTAAATATGATATGGTATAAATGTTAATGGTAGGACAACATAGCAACAATCTGGGACCTTTTTAGTTTCATATGAGGAGAGTTTTTAGTCAAATGAAAATCACACAATTAAGAATTGTAAAAAAATATGTCTACAAATGTAAATTGGCCATACTATTAAGATCTTAATTTGTTTTTATATTTAAGCTTACTCCCCAGACAAACCTGTAGAATTTTGGGCTCTGGAATCAGCCTACCTTCAGTTCTTACTACCATTTGCTACTTGTGAAAATATGAAAAAAAAATTACTTAAATTTTCTATGACTACTTGTCTTCAGTTTTATGACAAAGAGAAACATATTACTTGACTCTTACACTTCTTGTGAAGAATTAATTCATGAATCCAGATAGTGTTTGAAAGAGCGACCACTGCTCAGTGACTACAAATGAATTGTTAGCTAGCAGTTCTAGTTTTTCTAGGCTTCAATCAACCACAAAATCTACAGTTGAAAAGATTGGTTTCTTCAATTCACCTCATTCTGTATGGTCAAATTTAAATTCATGGAAAGGTTATTTTGTATCTGGAGTTTCATATTTCTCATTAAAAAAAAATGGAGTTACCGCGTCCTCTGTAAGTATCAATTAAAATAGAAGAGGACTATTAAATTAAAATAGTAGAGGACTCTACTATTTTACAGGTAAATGGGTCTGTATAAATCTTTATTATATCTGGGCTCATTCCATTTATAGGGCAAAGGTCCCACTTTATACTAATGTATAAACTAATAGAGAGTCTTAGACAAAGTCATCTATCTTCACTGCCTTCCTTATAGTTAAAACGATGTTTGACACCTAATTTTATGTTACATAGATTTTTTTTTTTCCAATTGTAGATGTAATGTCTTATCTGTAATGGTATGAATTACCATGTTTATGCTGTATAAATTCTACATATGAGAGCCTCCATTGCATTTGATCATTGTTTCGATTAATTTAAATCTATTTGGGTCATATTCAGTCATTTAATCATAAAATATTTATCCCATGAAAAATTAAATACATAAAGTGATTATGATACTATTAAAAATAAACTTCACTTGAATTTTCAGATAGAAAGATAGTAATACAATTTAGTAGATTTCTTTCTAACTCTTCTAATATACAGATACCCTTACACACATAGATAAATACATTTTTACTGCAGTTCATTGTTTAATTTACAAATGACTTTCCCATATAACAATTCAATCACAGTACTTTTTTACATTATTTGTTTTAAAGCTCTTATTTGTAATGTATTCTTAGTATACTATCATGTTTAGAATTATGTGAGTCATATAAAAATATATCCCTGTTTGAACATTATTTTATCTCTTTATTGACAAGATATGAAACACATGATTGTATATCCCAAAGCAATCCATGTATTTGTCCCAGTGTTGAATATTAAAATATCTTTAGATACATACATTTCTATTTCTTAAATATAATGTTAGAATAACAAGATCATTTTTACTCCCCATGAGCAAGATTGATCAAAAAGTCAAATTGATTTTTAAGGTCCCCGCACTGCAGAGTATTTCTGCAAATTACATTGTACTATTAACATATTTGTATTCACCTTTTGATTATACAACAGAATTTTATGAATGAGTACTGAGAAAAAAACATAATTCCTAAAACAAAAGATTTCTCTCTAAGTTTTACTTATGGTTTCATTTTGTGGTTATCATGCCAGCTTCTGTGTATATTATTCACAATCATTTGGAATAGTCATTGGGAGGCCTCATGAAGATTCTCACTGGGTGTAAATTTTATGAAGGAAGAATACCCAGCAAGCCTTTTTTTTTTTTTTTTAATTATTTTTACCAAGAACATGTATTGGTACATTGTATACATAATGATCATAATCAACATGGTTATTTTGTACCTGTACATGATACATCTTGGCCAGCAAGTCTTTTTTTATGGATACCAGATGGCAGTGGTAATAGAGAATGCATCTATCTTTTCATCTGTTCTTTACTAATTAAGGTATATGAGTATTTGTGCAAATCATGGACTCTCACAGAACAAAAATGAATTTTTATTATTGGAATCTCCTTTATATGTAGTTAAAGTTCCCTTGGCATATTTGTTAGCTTGGGGCCCCTTCATGTACCTCAGAATTTCCACAAATTGTTCCAAATTTCAAGGCATATTTTGTGCATAATGACCTATATCTATGTTTATGAAAAAAATCCATATCCCAATAAACCATAAGTAACCATTTTTTCTTTTCATTTCAGTTAGTCATGCAATTGGTTAAGATTAAGAACTTGTGGTCGGGAGCTCCCACATCAAGAAGACAGAAAGAGCTCAAATAAACAACTTAATGTTGAAGCTCAAACAACTAGAAAAAGAACAAAATAAACCTAAAGCTCATACAAGAGAGGAAATCATTAAGATCAGAGCTGAAATCAATGCAAACAAGACCAAGAAAACAATACAAACAATCAACGAATCAAATAATAAACCAATATCAGCCATTGAAATTGAAGAGGTAATGAAAAACCTACCAACAAAGAAAAGCCCAGGTCCTGATGGCTTCACAGCTGAATTCTACAAGAAATTCAAAGATGATCTAATACCATTATTCCTCAAACTCTTTAATGAAATTGAAAAGGAAGCAGTACTTCCAAAATCATTCCTGGAAGCAAGCATTACCCTGATACTAAAACCAGAAAAGGACCCAACTGAAAAAGAGA